>JAAXYX010000199.1:0-54603 GCA_036851915.1 Ptenothrix huangshanensis | reverse complement strand
CTAAATAATGCTCAATCAACTGCTGATGGTAATTTCAAGGATTATTATTTTTTAATTCAATGAAATTGAAGAATTGCTGTGGGTGAAGTTGTAGTTATAAGAAAAGGGTTGGTTGTGCGTATCGGCTATTTGAGTAGGTATATTGGTTCACATGCTGGCGGAAATGTTGGATGAACTGTTATTGTGGTTTAAGAAAGTTGCTGATGGTCGGAATTGTTTTGTATGATTTGGTAGGTAAAAAACTGAAGTGTCCATTTTGTGAGCGACTTTACGGGTACGAGACGAATTTGAGAGCTCATATAAGACAGCGTCATCAAGGGATCAGGGTGCCGTGTCCCTTCTGTACAAGAACGTTTACCAGAAACAATACAGTTCGTCGTCACGTGGCAAGGGAACATCGGGCTTTATTAGGTGGAGTTCGAGCATTCCATCATCCTCATATGAATCCGGAGTCAGGTCCTCCGCCGCCGTTTGCAAGTCCACCGAGTGGATCCACAACTAGTAGTCCAAGTCAAGGCAGTCCGAGTACGTCGACAAGTGCATCGTCAGGAAGTGCGACTGCAACGGGAGGAATACCAATGCCAGGTACTCAGCATATGGTAAGCTCTGGTGGTTCACTTGGCGTAGGCGGCATGAGTGTGGCTGGAATGGGAGGAGCAAGTGCTGCAGCAGTTGCAGCTGCTGTGGCCGCAGCAGCAGCTTCTTCAAATTTACCTTTGCCATCCCAAAGCCCTCCTTTGAGTGGAAACAGTGGCAACAACAATCGACCTAGCTCCCGAAGTAGTGTAGGGAGTAAGCCAATGGACTGACATTTGGCTATGCTCCACACAAACGAAAAGTGGGCATCCTTCATTCATGCGAACAACAACTACAACCATTTAGGTTGAACAAAGTAGTTGAACTGTTCTCGTCATAATTGTCGATTTATTTAGTTTTGGTCGCCAATTTGAAATGTTTTTTGCCGCTGCACCTTTAAATCTAATCTTGCAGTATCAAGTCCTTGGGAAACTTGAGTTTCAAATCAAAAGAATCAATTAAGAGTTGCACTATAACTGATTCTATCAGGTTTACAATTATTAGCAATGAAACAAATCACGTTTAGTCATTTGTCTTACTATTATTTTAGTTTTAGGTATGGTTATGATTAGTTGACTCATAATATTAATGATTACTATCAATATACATACATTGATCGTTAGTTGTACTGATGATGTACATACATAATAACTATATAATTATTATGTAGAATTAATCCTACACACATGAAAAGGCCAAGTATTCAATGTCTTAAGTCTTGCTTTTTTGCAAATTTTCAACAATGTTGTTCATTTTGGTTGGTGTGACGAGATGGCAGTCAGTCGGTTTCGTTCACAACAGACCATTTGCATGGTGCATGCATAATTTAATTACTCTTATAGTAATTACCTACACCTCAGGTTGAACAGATCAAGTCGAAGGTGAACTTCGGTCGCTCAACATGTGTTCATTTTGATATATTCGAAAAGTTGAGTAATCTGAAAGAAATTTCTGAGAACCATATTTATATTAAGCATATAGAAAGCTGTATTATACGACAAAAAATCAAAACAATTTATTCTAACAACCTTACCTTTAGAATATACATACATACAAATCAAAGGAGGGCAGGGATCATACTATAATTTTTGCTATTTTTATTTAAAAACTACTATATGAACGAAAGAAAATAAATTTTTCTCCTCTAAGATTTTATCGACAAACGAAAAATTATGATTTAGAGGAAACAACTAATTTTAGAGCACTATGCTATTTATTCATATACAGTATGTACACACATACAACTACCTCGTAGCAAACAACTATTATGTAGAACTACTGCATAACTCCGACGTATCTAAGTACGTATATCTTACAAGAAATAGGCTTACTAAACTACGTAGTTTTAATTATAATCACTACATAAAATGCCCCTCCTCCAGTACAGCATAGTCGACTTAACTATAGTAACCAGTTCTACTGGGAAGCAGTTCCTAGTTAACTGTAGTTGACTATGGTTTGGTAGAGCCGAATTGTTTACGTTGCTATGGGCTCTCCGTTGACTAACTATAGTAGTGGAGGTGGAGCAGACTAAGATATTAATATTCAGTTAACAAGTTATTACCATATAGTGTCAGTAGGATAAGACGTAGATATATATGTAGTTTAGTCCACAGGTACAACTTAATACGTAAAGTATCGATGTTTGTCTGGACAATATTTAAATAATTATCATCTTTAAGGTTACCTCATACCTCAGATGCTCGTCGAACCCGGTGGATTTATTGTTTTGCAGCAATTTGTTCCGTGAATTGCAATATAAACAGAAAAACAGATACATGATTATACACATACATATTTGATTTTTAGTACATGGAGACAATAGATTAAATATGCTATTCCTACCGATACGCTTACACGTGGGTGTATAACTAATTAATAATGCTTAAAATGTGGCGTACACCGTAAAGCAAGCTAACCCCGATGATTCTCGCTAACTCCGAGTATGTTAAGAATGCCTGCTTATACTTCTTGGATATATCTTCGTATATGAATTAGATAACATAATACCTACTAGTAATTGTAGTGTACTCATCTAACGATGTCAAAAGATGCAATGATTATTGATACCATTTAACAATCACAACAGTCTAGTTGGAAATATCGAAATATATTTCAAAAGAACCTTTTTTGGGCTTTAAAGTCGTTTTGTTATTCTTACCATCCATATACGTTGTAAAGTATTATAATATGCATTTCACATGGAGTTGTTGACTCAATTCCTCTAGATCATGAAGAATCCCAACATACATGTATTTAATCTACTTTTGTTTGTTTGTTTTGTTTTCATTTTTGCTGACTAATCAGATTTCTTCTTAAGTTTTAACTTGTGTTATCTTTATCGTATCCCACATGTCTGTCAGTTTGTTATTTATTAATTACAGACACTTCCAAACATTGAAGCAAGTTAATTATATCCTACTTTTTAGTCCTATACTGTTACGGAGTTAGAAATTCATTCGACGATTTCCACGGAAAAACCTTATCACGAAACTTATTCAGGTTATATAGGTAGGTACATACGTAGATGATGTAGTCATTACATCTAGTGAAACTTACAAATATAAACAATTTTAGCAGGGATATCAATTTTTAAAAAACACCAACAAGGACACGTTCTTGTTCATGCTCCGCATAGAAACTTAGTTACGGTCATTAAAAATTGTTTTGGGTCTCTGACAAACAGAGGAAAAATAATATCAGCATCTATACACACGGGTGACACTAGTGATCCAACCACAAGAGAGAGAGAGAATACGTCGTAATCTTTGTCGTGCAGATATAATTACGTGTATGTATTATGAACTAACTGTTCTGGTTAAATAACTAGACTATTTACACTAGAAAACATTTTTAATCTATTCCGCTAACTTAAACTTTAAACATGGCTCAGGTTGACCACAGCTAACGATAATAATATACTAGACAAGGTTAGTGTAGGACATTACGGGTTAACTAACTCAAGCCTTGATATCACTAAAGGTTTTCTTCAAGATCTCATCTCCCTCCCTCTTTCGATTTCAGCCTTTTAATCATATTACTTGTACCTTATCTTGTTACCACTTGTTGTTATTTCTATTCACAAACGAGTCAAGGATTTGGTAAGAATTCAAGTTTTGTACATTTCTACAGTCATTTTCTAAACTTTTCAAATATATCTTTGTATTAAAGTATTACCTAATTATATATAATAGCAAAGGTTTATTTTACCGCGGGGTAGTTTTTATCATTATGTATCTTCCTCAGAACGAGAAAAAAAGACATGGGTATTTAATTCTAAATTACTAAACAGTCCTACATACATACATACTTATGTGGAAAGTGTAAATGTAAAAGGATTTGGGACTTGAAAGGAAAACATAGTGATGTTCATGGAGTTTACCTGCGGTTACCTGGGCTGGATAGTTTAATGTGTAGGTGTAGGGGTACCCAGAAGGAAACATACAAATTTAAAACCTGAAGTACACATTATATACCAGATGCCATATTTAAAAATTACAACGTAACTAACTTATGTATTAAAATAGCAAGGGTTATAACTTTCAAAGTTGGAAAACAGTTTTATTTTTCTCAGTGTAAGCAGATTAAACTGAAAACTTCATCTTGAACTTTCTACTATATTTTATCCATTTGCAATTCCAAAATACACACGCAGGCTTAAAATTACCGTATTACAAATTCGTTTTCTCAGGTGGGACTCACATTTGACTACCACTTAATGTTAGTGCAACCCAAGGTAACGATACTAAACCAACAGTAACGGGCTATTGGATGAGCGATACATTTTTAAAACCATTGGGTAAAATGTTCTATTTTCGAGGATTCGTGAATAATCATGAGTACGGCAAATTGTTTTGTAAACGCGATGCGCAATGGTAAAATGTTTTTAATGGGAACTAAATTTTTAAGTACTTCAACTTTTAATCAGGTTAAAGCCATTTTTCGCTTATAGTGATTACGCACTAGTAACCTATTTATAGTAACATATTCATATCTAGGTTCAATGTTAACTTTAAATCTTATTGTTGTCGAAGTATCAGCTGATCCGTTGAAGCATATATCACAAATTCTCGAAATACCCTGTATCGAAAATTTCGCCGATGCGATGGTTTCACAAAAAACTCAAAAACCTTTGAATTTTTTGAATGCCTACGCATCTCGTTACCTTGCGGGTCTAATATAATTATATAACAAGTCGAGTCCTTACCTTCTTCTCAAATATATATCAGTCATGATGTGCTTAGCGTAACTACAGATAATACTTTAGGTTTAAATGCGAATACCATACACCATGTGGAACTATGCGTTTAATATTCGTTGCCTAAACCTAAAGTCCTATTTATGTACGTTTTGCACACTAACTGTAGTACTAATCTGATTGGCTATGGAAGTACTCGAATAATTACTAATTCAGATATTTTAAAGTATGATGTGAAAAACAACGGACTGGACTTGGATTGATTCGTATATGTGTACATAGAACAGAGCAAAAAATTGGCAGATAAGACACGCTTTAAAACGTCATCCATTTTTTTTAGGAATTCAATGCCAAATGTGTGTACATTTACTGAGAGAATTATCTGCTGCATTGGTTTAAATTAAATATTGCATTGTTTCGTGCAATATTTGCACAAAGTTTATGTTATGTGGGGACTAACGATAACGTGGAACAAAAGCATGGTCAAAAAAAAATGTAAAGCCGTGAAAGTACCGGGCTCATAATTAGTCTGTGTTGGATTGGAGTTGACTCTAGTCAACGTAATGATTGAAACAAATTCGAATCGTTTCTATGTACGACATACCGAGGTAGGTACATAGGTACCTACATAAGTACCTACGACGTTTGAAGAGTAGTCCGTTAGCTCTCAAATTTAATATCAACCTTCGACATTGAATTATCGCATACTATGTAGTTCCAATGTACATAATAGTCACAGCAGCTGAAGCGAGAATTGTCATTGCGAATGACGATACTTGTAAGGTTACATAAAATTGTTTGTCTACGTCTGCAGACATGTATGTACATGCACTTGCATCGCCGATTTTCGATTCGGAGCTCCAGTCAAATTCGAGGCTACGAGAACAAAGTCTAGACGTGCGACTGCTGGTCAAAGACAGGGCAGGCATAGTAGCGGGAGTAGGTGTGGGAGCATGTAGGTAACTGTAACTTTCTATTAGTACTCTACATCGGAATATGAAGTATGAAAGGGTTAATGGTGTGTTTTATATACATATAAATGGTGTACGCAAATATAGAGCTTTAATCAATTTGCTCCTATTCGTATGGGCAAATGTAATTTATCATTTTATCCTTACAACCATTCTACAATAGGTATGTATATGGGTATATATATATACATATGTATATCTACATGATATGTGTATACACAGTGCATTCACATAATAGTATCCAAAGGTAGGATCGCTAAGCCGTATTCCGTATTGTTACTTTTAACCAACTGTGGGCTTGACAGAGCAGTAGAAATATCGTGTCAATCTGCGTTGTAAGCTAGGTACACAAACCAGCAAACGCAATGCATTACAAAATCGCAGATCGCAGCTGCAGAGAGTCGTTCTAGGTTTCGTAAGTGCTATGTGTAGGTATAGGTATGGAGTGGATGTGTAGGTACTACGAGCACTGCGAGAGATCCATAAGCACATACACAAACAAGCCCTTTCATCTGTTCTGCACACAAAGGGCATAAGGAGTGCAAGCTTGCATTTAGTTCAACCTTATCGTGAACTTCTCAAGTCATGTGCACTGCACAGGATGATTTTCTAGAGACGCAGTTTTGTGATTATGACGCAGTACCCGAGGGAATCCAATGAAACTCAAAGTCAACATCGATAGTTTCCATGGTTTGCTTGCTTCTCCTCCGCCCCTCTACTCTACTTTCTACTACATACTACTCGTCCTCTGTTTCTCTCCTTATAGCTGCCTATATGTGTGTGGAGGGAATAGGAAAGCAATAGTATTAGTAGGTACCTAGGTACATTTCTCCATCTCCTGCTTCTACCCACGACCACCATACAACTTCCTTCCAACTCGAACCGGGAAGGTTGCTCTAGCTACACACTTTAGACAAGGTTCTGCCCTGGTTTTCTGGAAATTCTATTTTCTCCCTTTATGCGTTTTCTTTGGCCTCCGGAAAAAAATCACTGGGAAATCTGTAACAGGAGGAGAAGGCGAAAGGAAATCATTGCAAATAACCAGAGTGGGTTAGAATGTTAGAAAGCGTACAGATGATGGGAATTTCTACAGTACAGTCGTACTCGGTGCCGATACTACAGTCTCTCTCTCCCACTCTCTCTCTCTCTCTCTCTCTCTCTCTCTCTCTCTCTCTCTCTCTCTCTGCCTCTACCTCACTGCCATGCTCTCCATGTGTACCTAAGAAGGAAGGTGTGCGCATTCATTTTTGCAGAATAGAATGAAGAGCAAGGCTCGACTTTACTCGGTCGGGCGTTCGGTGAAAAAGTTGCTTACTCTTTGGTTCAAGTCATTTGACTTGGCATTATTTATGCACGTAGTAACAGCAGGAGCAACCGTCGTAAGTGTAAGTGTAACCAGAACCAGAAGCAGCGTATGCTTTGATGTGTATTGCAACTTTATGTCCTTATTTACATTATGAACGGAGGTGGGCGTTTGTAACAGAATTCCAGGGAAGCAACTTAAAAGCTGAGCATATTATGAGGGAATTTATCTTGGCTGAGAGGGGAAGAACAGAAAGAGAGGGAAAGGAACGAACAGATTTCTGCATACGTCTCATTGGGATAAAAAAGAGAATTCGGTGCCAGATACGTTAAGAAAGCAAAGGAGTCTTATTGGGTTTGGATTCCAAATTGAATTGATTGCAAGTTTAAAAGGAGAAGAGAAATATGAACACTGCGAGTTGCACCAAATAACATGGCATAAAAGGAGTAGACTGTGGCTGTAGTGGTGTAGCTGCAACTCGCGAGTTCTACATTTTTGCTAGGACCGAATCCGGGCACATTAGTCACTGCATATGGATACATCGGAGTACATAAAAGAGGATAATGCACGTTGGTAGATACACTGAGTAAGTACCTAGGTACATATGGGACATGACGTTCTTTCATCGTAGATTGTAGTATAATATTCCGGGTCCGTCCGCATGTTCTGGCCAGCTTGGAATGGAGACCGCGCGTAGGCAGCCGTAGCCGACCCGGCAACTAAACTATACGCTTTATTTACGATTTTATGACTGCTGTTGCCGAAAGTTTGGTTGAATTTACTCGAGTCTGCACTTGCACTCCAACTACGCATGTACGTATGAGTAGGTACATTAAAAATGTACATACATGAGCTCTCTGAATGAATAAATAAACAGTATTTTCGTACTTGACATTTTCAATGTGATGAACGGCAAAGGGAATAATAATTTTCTGGAAACATTTCCATGCTCAAAACGGCCCACTATAAATTTTATAATATTCAATCCATCAGACCTTCAAAAGTCCGATGTTATAATAACCGCTCCACATGTAGATATCCTGTGAAGGTACGGAGAAAGAGGGAAAGAGACCAAGACCAGTCTAAATAGGCAATTTAGATTTCCCATTCTCTCCCATACGGTCATCTTTGTCTGACTTTCTATCATAGTCTCTCGTCTTTGTATTCTCCACCCCGAGCTCTGCTTAAACAACTTCCAAGGTAGAACAGCGTGACCAAAATAAAACACTGGGTTACATAATGTTTTCTCAGTAAGTTTTTCACAGCAAGCTAGAACGTATTATTGTAGGTACATTGGATACCCCTTGTAAACAAAATTTTCTCCGTCTTGAGCTTTTCACAGTTTATCTAACAAGGAGAATGATCATTTTACTATTTCCTTTCATAGGCTGGGCAATAACAGAACAGAGACTTACTTAGAATTCATTTTTTACTCATCAAATCAGCTTCGCTTTAAGCAATAAAACAAACTCCAACAATTCATTTTCTATTGCGTGCAATAAAAGAAGAAGAAAGAATACTTGATGAAGTCAATTCATGAAGTCTAAAATGGTATACATATAGTCCGATACACCGTCGCAGAAACGTCATAAGTGGTAAACATGCAGATATGGACGGAAATTGATAATACACTTCCAAACTGGCTTGTCTAGACGAAACCATGTAAGTATAACTTCTGCGTAATTACAGTCAACAGGAATAGCATAGACACGGCGTAGTAAACATAATTTCTAGACAATTTCATAAAATTGCATAGCTGAATGTTTGTTGCGGTGTATTTTCCCCTGCTGTATTTTCACCAGCGTGAGTTTCAACTGTCGAGTGGGAAATGGAAGGTGAAGGGGTTGTATACCTAGTCATTCATACGGAACAAGTGAAGTGACACACACAAACGTACTCCAGCATTACAGTAACAGTACAGTACACTCCAGACAGTAGGTAGGTATTGGTTGGTTGGTGGGATGGTTGGTGGGTTCATACCTTTTCCAAACTCAATACGCTTTGACTGTAACCCATGCCAAAGAAATTCAATGATTTCACTCCATGCAAATTCAAGGTAGATCTTAGAACATATGACTAGCAATGTCAAAGGATCTTATGACGGTGACTATAACTGCTTTGACTACTAATGGTGGCTATTCATGGTGATAGTTTGGTGCTCACCAGGACTTACAGACGGATACGCGACACTGCGTATAGTCGTCGTCGTCGTAATTATACGGTGTACTTTAACAACCAGTATAGTATCGATTGATGCAACCAAGCAATCTAAACAACGACTCTTTCCGGCTAGACAAAAATAGTGTATTAAATTTATTATCATATCTGCCTATAATGACCACCGAGTAATTCTACATGATTTTGCAATTTCAGTTTCAACTCAGGGAATTTTATGAGACAATATACATATATTTACGTATAAAGATAGATATACATATGCCTAGTTTAACAATTACCAATAGAAGTTATATTCTCAGGTCTTTTTTTAGTTTTTCTTCCGAGCGCGTAGGTACCAGTGCGACAGTCCACAGTGATGTGCAGTATCGCAATATAGTGTAGTTTAATGCCTTGGCTGAGCCCAGATAATTATATATGGTTTTGAGGATGGACATGCGATTGTTTTCTTGGGCGTTTCACAAATAAACTCTATTGATTTTAAGTCTGCAATTTTACAAAATGTTCACCGATTGCGTTTCCAAAATATTAATATAAAGTACTCGTAGCATACTAGTGGAGATAAGTAGGTAAGGAGAGAGGTGAAAAGTACCTTACATACAATATCTATTTACCCGTTCCCCCATCGAACCTGCTGAGCCCATCAAACCAAAACCTTAACCAACCAAACGAAATCATGCGGTTGTCCTAAACTGCTGTTCTTATAGCAGGGAGCACATCCAAATCAAATATCTGCTCTTCCAGCTACAGTTACAACCTATTGTAATTGCATTGAAGAGTAGTTTACTGTCAACTGTGCCGGTTACCCGAATCCTAATCAGAATTCTCACAGTTGTCACTTGATATTTGAAATCGACTTGAGCTCAAGGTGGCCACACCTGTATGCTATTTCACTTCTAAAAGACCGTTAAAGTCAAAACACAACAAAGCCGAAGGATTGGTTTATTTCTTTGTATGCATTATGACTGTTATATGTACTTGTACCTGGAAAATATCTAACATCTAATAATGTGCACTCTTGTTTCTGCGTAGTGGTGTCTGACCCGAGTGTTAATATTATACGTTACAATGTCATCACCATTCAGTTATCCTCTTCGTTCGAGTTAGCCGGCAAGAGCATTCGTATGTAGCAGTAATTACAGTTCATGTACACACATTCGAGCAAAGTTTTGCAAATCGATGTCGACGTTGAGGACAGGAGTCACTTCGGTAGTAATTAAAAAGCTTCTACAAATGGTTTGCCAATTATGCTTGTCCTCGATCTGCCAATATTTCAAATTCCACAATCACTCTAACAATCCGTGTCAACCAAGTCCAGCTTCATAGTTTCCTTCATAACACACTTTAAGCTTGGAAAATGAATGGAAGTTCTTCCGAAATCGATAATTTAGCCTAGATTACTGATTACTACTGCTATATATCAGGTGAATCAAAATTTATTTTAATTTTAGGATCCAAGTTACTTTTCCCCACATGCTTGAAATAATTGCACGTTTTCTCCCCTTCTCTTCTTGTCAACAAAGTGAGAAGCAAGCAAGCAAGCAAGCAGACAGGCAGTAGGCAATATGAGACTACTACTATTACTATTATTGTAGTTGAAAACAGACGGGTATAATCACCACACACTCACAGGAATTAATTGTAGGTCCATACATTCATATTTATTACTCCAGGTACTCATAGATGAGTGTCAAGAAGGTAAAATTGAATACTACATATTTAAGTTTCCAACCCCAGTACTCTATAAAGTAGTTCACTTTGTCTGTCTTGTAACTTAAATCAATTTCTTATTATTAGCAAGAGTAAAAAGAATTTCTTTCTTGTCTTATTTGATGTCAGGTGTATTCATAGGTAATTGCATACCTGTACAGCATAATTGCAATTACAATAGTAGTATCTTTAGTACATGTTTTTATTTTAAACAAACATTTTTTGTTAGTCCATACTTGCGTAAACATAATACAAATACATACTGAATTCATTTTTAGTTTAATCATAGCAGGGATTACTATTACTATTAATTTACTTTTATTATTATTACCTATTATAATATTCTATTTATCGTAACCGTAACTGAACGTGGTATATTTTATTGAACAAGTACAGAGGAAACTAGAATAACTGTGTAGTTGTTTGATAAAATACTAAAAAATATTATTATTATTATTACATATTATTATTATTATTATTATTGCTATATATAATTATATCGTACATACAACGTAGAATATACACACAAGTATCACCAACCTTTCTCAGGAATCAAGCAGTTAGTGCATAATTTGTAGGCTCAGCTCAGTTATTAAGTATACAATTTACAAACATATATACAGATTTATTATAATACATATTAACGTAACTACATTTAAAAAGAATCCCTTCTACGGTCGTCATCGTTGTCTCTCGTAGTTTGTATATATATATACATATGACTAATTATAGTTTGTCATTATAGTCTTGTGCTAGCTATTGGTACTATAAATACTTCGTAGTTGTAAGCAGAAACCGTTTAGACTTTGAAAAGGAAGCATTATTACTGACCGGTGAAACTTGAAAGGAAAATCAAGGAAATAGAAATGAAAATGTATTTATGTAACCAATGGAAAAAAGAGAAACAATTTCATACTTATTACAAAATGTTAAACTCAATACTCTGATTGCCTAAAATCCTAACATAAACAATTGTCAATTATGATTTGAGCATTGAAAAATCAAAAGTTTTAATTTGAAACTATCGTGAGCAAATTCAATTGTATCAGATTTCCATTCCGATTCCTACAAAACATAGCGTAAAAAATGCATAGGTCAGAAGAATGCAATAGATGAAATAGTAATGGAAATGAGCGGAAACATAATCTAATGTGAGAGTATTAATTGCTGAAAATAAACGGGAAATTTTTTAATTGCAAAAATAAAAGGCATAGGCTGATACATAGGATGTTGTGCATGATCAAACTGAAAACTACCTACATTTTGAAATAGATGACGTAAATACATTAAAAAAAATCCTAAACTAGCTAATAAATCTAAACCTAGTGTCTATGACTTGAGGTCTCAGGAAGTAATATTTAGGGCAGTGAGTACGTACGTTTATACTTACAAATATATTTTTAACAAACCTACCTTGTGTACACACTCAAAATACAATTATTATATGAATATGACAAAGACATCAGTTTGAAACTCGCGGAAATGGAACCTAATTGATAAATAACAAATTCACGACATTCTAGAGAGTTTAAACAAAATTATAAACTTCATAATAATTTATTTTGCAGCAGGCAAACGTTGTAATTACGTCAAAGGTGGTACACATGGATGCACACCTATGTACATTACGTGGGTGTTCGGATCCAGGTAATTACAGGAAATATTTTTAGACAAACATTTTTTCAAGTGTTCATCCAAAATAGAGGAAATATAAGGAGTTACATAATTATTTAAACAAATTCTCTCAAGCAGGCAGGCAGGCATACGCTACAGACGTTGATTATTAGTTCGAGTTGGAATATTAGGATAGCAGTCGTGTGTAGAAGTATTTACCTTCGACCTAATCATTATTCATTATCCATGTACTGTATTAAAAGAATTTTCAGCAAACAAGCCGATCAATAATCATCAATTTGCAAAGTACCAGTAATCAAGAAAATAGTTTTCAAAAAGATATCATCATTTAGTTTTTAATTATTTAATGCTCACACTACATACAGAAACTTTTCAGGAAAGATAGATAACACAACAGAGTAAACTCCGGCAGTAAGAAGTAGTAGGAATTGAAAGATGCTATTATTAGTAATTACTATTATCACTATATAATTATTCTGCATTGAGTTACAATTATACATACAAAATAAATCAGGAAAATGCATATATTACATAAGCTATATAATTAATTATATCAAGTATAATTAATACCGGGAAAATAAAACTCCGTAATGGTTGAATCACACAGTACAAATTATCTCATGGATTGACAACTTTTTTTATCCTTTCCTGTGTCCCTTTTTGTCCCCGATTCTATTATATACATACGTATAGTAGTAGTCTATAGTTTATATTCAGTTTTCGTTATCTAGTGTCTACTTTACTGATCCAAATATAATTACAAGTACTACATAATTACATACATATACCTACAAGTAGGACTAAGAATAAGTTCGTTTTCGTGCTAGCAGTAAGTGGTTACATATTACCTATACTATATTATTATCCTATACTACGTATACATACATATATATCTATACACTATAGCTATTCTATATACAACATACATATTACTACACTACTACTTTTATTATTAAATACTTAAATATTTCTAACCTTAACGTCTAGAGTCTAGAATTCATATAATCACCTATATAATCATTAAGACTAATACTAATTTATGGTAATCTATTATTATCCACTTTCTAGAAATGGGTAAACACGACGAGTTCAGGAGTAGTTCCGTACTGTTACTACTACTGCTATACATTATGCTTATATATTGTTATTGTTAGGAAAAGGAACTATGTCAAAGTGTCAAGTTTTAAAAGCTAAGTGGCTCAGGTATTTACATAGTAATTAATTAATTCATAAACAAAATACTATTATTATTATAAAATACACTACTAGTGCTACGTTCACGCATATATACATAGTAGGTAATTTTAGAATTACTAAGCCAAGTTATTGATGAATGTGTTGCCTATATATACATATATATAATACAAAATTATAGTCTGCAAACACTCACAGATATACTTGGTCAATTCTATTTGTCTATGTATGTACATCGTACTCGTATCTTGTATAAGTCTATAAGGTTTACTGGTAAAGGTAGAGGTTTGTACGTATTTAAGGGTCAACTATAATCTTGAATTTGAATTCTTACATATTGTCCACCTCACACATATAACTCCCACACTTACACACACATAAAACACATATACATTCAAGTTTATATACTACACTACGATGTCTGTAGGGAATTATAAAAAACCTACATTAAATACAGTCAGTTCTCGTTGTTCATTAAGTTTAAGTCTATTGTACTAAATAAATATAGTGTAACGATAACGATAGATTTTAGCAATTCGAATTCATCAATTTATGTACAGTAAATTTTATCGTATCTAGTGCTAATAGGAATAGTTAATGCGTTCACAAGGCTATGTATGACTAGCAAGGTTAGGTACATATAGTTACTGTAGACATTTTATAGATGAATGGTGAATTAGCTTGTTTTTTGCGGAGGTGATGAGGAGTAGTAATTGTGTATAAATAGGTATATGTATTACGTGTATATAGTTGTGCCTAACATGGTAAGTATATGCAGGTGTTTAAAAAAGTGTAAGAATCCTGCTAGGTCAAAAGTGAAACGTCAAAGGTGTGCTCTTGCTTAAAAGAAGTGGAAAGAATATGAAAGAAAGAGAGAAAGGAAGGAAGGAAGAAAGAAAGAAAGAAAGAAAGGGAATGGAATATGGAAATATAATATAAAATGGTGGACTATATCTGTCGTTCAGTACACAATACATGCATGTATGTATACACATATACTTCGGTGTAGTCGTCAATCGTCATTTGTCATTGTGCACATGTTGTTATACATAGGTATATATATCTATTACATATATATATATCTATCAAATGTTCTTAACTAATTGACGTTCGTTACAGTTTTACAACTACGATACGATACAATACAATCTTTTAGGAAGGTCGGATGTCGGAATTTTCTTGCTACTACCTACATGAATATGTGCATATTGCTCTAATTACAAAAGCAAATCATTATGACTAATTAATTGTTATAGTTGTCAGTCAGTCATGGTCATGATTACCTCTGACTTTATTATAATTAATACATCTATATATTTATTGAATAATATATATAGATTTATCTATGATATAAGTTGAGATAGCTGATAGCTTTTACGCGCACCTCTATATCTATACTTGTCTACATTATGTACATAATTACTGCAAATATTCAACACTTGTTTGATGCTTTAAGAGCCAACAAATCTGTGAGAGAAAAGCATTCATTGCAGGGAAAGAGAATGTATGTGTAAAAAAAGAAACGTAAATGTGGTAATCATACTAATAGCTACTAGCTCTATAGTATTGTATAGGTAAACCAAAAAAAACATTTAAGCATTCATTACTGTTGTTCTTGTTCTCGATCTTGTTAGTGTACAGTCACATCGTTAAGTATGAAATAGGAACTAAAATTATTGTTATCAAACCAAGCATGCGAATATGGGTAGGAACAAACAAACACCAAGTCAACATCCACAAGTCCACACACTAGAAACAAGATGAAAAGATTTGAGATTGATTGAGGCTTTGGGTTTAGGAATCTCCCGTATTTTGTTTTGTGTTTTTCTTTTATGTGAATATGGAACGAAATGGAATGGAGATAGGGACGACGTATAAAGAAAGTAGGGCAATATCTCCGAATTTTAGAGTGCATCTTAGGTTCACGTCCGTTACCTCGTAGAAATATGAGGCATAAGCAAGCGTAGCTATGCTGTTCTTACTGTTGTGTTCTGTAATGTGTAGCTGATTAACCTTTAATATCAAATCAAAGTTAACATATGTAAAAACAAGTATCAATATTCTATTCATAGAAATTGCGTAATAGTCGACATGGACAAATAAGAATAACCGTACAGCAAGTTTCCGTTCGTTTCTGGTCAGAAAGTACAGTCAGTCAGTTAGTCAGAGCTGCTAATATAAACTGCTGCTATGCTGTGACTACGATCATCGGATTGTCACAAAGTCCTTTGTATACATATTGTAAATTGTAAAATAAGGAGGTAAATAGTTGGGTAGGGTACACAGAAAGAGAAAAACATGAAAACGATATACCCTGTGGTCCTATCGTGTCGTCATCGATACTGAGAGAGAGAATGTGTGTGTGTGTGATGTGTCCGCTGTGTGAGCCCCATGTAATGCTAGCGTAGGCAAAAATCAAAGGATGGGGAGAGAAAAATATGTTCTAATGAGAAATTCGAGAGGGCAGGAAAATGGATAAGTTTTACGATCTTTGCAAAATAAGATGGTCCTAGTTCTCGTTGCTAGTGGTAGCTATTGCATGGATGGCATGGAATGCGTGAAGCGAACTTCTTTACGACTAGTGTTACGGTTTACAGTACCTACGGAGCATCATATGTCAACCATATAATAGTTTGAAAAAGCAACTTGAGCAATATTTTATGATGCTGATGCATTTTATCCTTTTCTACGTTTTTTCACATACACCCATAGTTCTAGTTTCGTAGTAGTTTCATTCTTTCTGCTCTCTTCTCTTCTTCTGGGACTTTGACTCCTCAGACTTACCTTTTTATGGAGAATGAAGGAACGAAAGACGACGGAACAAGGGCACTTACCAAGTAGCTGTACACGTGGTTAATAAAAATAACTGGAGCCATGGAGGATGACTGTACGGCAAATATGACTATGGCAATGGCTACATATATACATGCAACTATCAACTGTGACTATGGAAAACGTGAGGAATCATAAAAGTAGGTATGTAGGTATATAGGGATATATTTAGTCTGTCGTCGTCTTCAAGATTGGTGTCTTTACTTCGTTTTTTCTTAACTTGGGTGACTTGACTCACAGATTACAGATATGAATGGAAATTTGATGATATCTCTTTTTTCTTTTTTACTACCACACTTCCACAGCTTCAGATACTTGAGCATGAGTTGTATGGAGTAGGACTAGGACTTGAACTGTGTAGGAAACAGATTCCAAAGACTTTTTCCAAGTCTATAAATATGTCATCGATGGCGACATAAAAATAACACAAGTACCATAACCAGAGTGTGTGCGTGCCGCAGTCAGTGTCACAGTGCATGGCTAAATTATAGTGCTCACATTATTGCTATTATCTTCTGTGGCTTCTTGTCTTGGGGTCAAGGAAATAACTATAATATATTATGTGGACAAAAAAAGCCAACAACAAGTTAAAAAACCATCAACGTAATCTTAGCATTGACTGCACAACAATGAGGAAGGAGGTAATGGTAAGACAAAGGCGACTCACATCAATCAGATAATTACCTTTTGCAGAAACAAGCAGAGAAAAACCAGAAACCAGCAATATTAGTCAGCGACGAATTTCCCGCACTTAGGTATTAAAGTCTCTTTCTTGTCTCAACGCGCATAGGAATTTTGCTATGTAGATATTCTGTTCGATTTTAGGTAATTTATTCCAGTGATCCGAGAAGTTGGTTGATTTAACCTACTTCAGCTACTACAGCTTGATTTATGTAGATGGAGAATTATAGAGACACCGAGAAATAGAAACATGCAAAGATGAATTCATTAGTCATAAATGCCATGTAGTCATTGTTGGTTCGTGGAAAACAACGATGCATTTAATCGTTATCGAAGAACGAATCACACTGGTGTACAGTTACAGGTTATAAAAATCGTACTTAAAATGCGTTTGTCTTTGACTGTGTCGTATTGGCAATCACGGTTGTAATAAATTCATTACTTTCTCTCTCTATTAGTCCAGTCTCATTTACATACAGCTGCACATCCTGTCGTTCCGAGGTATTTACCAAATATAGATACGTAATTCTTGAAATCAGGATAAGGATAACAAATATCTGTAAAATGTAACACTTACATTGATTGACAAAAAGTACATAGAAGAAAGGAAAAGAACGGATACACAAACACACATTTTCTTCTTTTAAATCAGGACTTGATTTCCGTAGCAAAACAATTTGTGTAGATAATTCAAATAATTCATAATCGTAGGTATCAGTAGGTAACTATAAATTGTACTACATAACAGGCTCTTTGAAGAGTAGGCCATAGTCATATACACTAGAATTACTTACATTACTACCTACATATGTAGCTTCTCTCATAGAGGCTCTGTAAACCATATTATTGTATATAGGTACCTAATTAATTATGTACATACCTCAAGGCGTTTCTCCTTCCTTCATAGAAGATTTTATAAAACGGGTAAAAATGTACAACTCTAACTCTGATTGTGAGGTTTGGTTGTTACGGAAATTTTGATGCAAATTACCTTTTCATTTGGTACAGGCACTCTCCAAATATTGACACTTACATACTTACAAAGAGCATCAGAAGACGGCTTATAGGGCACGGTAGTGATAGGAATCTACGAGGGAAGAAACTGCAACAGTTGTTCGGTTTGGCTGCATTGTTTTGTTTGCACTGCATGGTATACATACATACATAATTACTAAGCAGTGCAGTGCGGCATTGCCCAGTGAACACGTGGACATGCGAACAGATTGATTTAATTACCGTCAAACTGGTGACAAGTCACATTCGGTATCGCTAGTAGTATTATTATCAATGGTGATGATGCTAACAAGCATAATTACCTCTTGTACAGATACAGAGTAGGTAGGTAGGGAAGATTCACATGGTGAGAGTTTGAGTAGGATTGAATCGTGTAGACAAGTTGACACATCCGATTCGATGCGATGACTTCGATTTTGACGTTGACATTCAGAGAAAACGGGGAAACTACACAGAGGTTCACTTACTACGATAATGTCGATTGTATACCTCTACGTTTAAATTTTATGTGTTGTCTACTGTACAGATAGATACATTTTACCTTTAGCCTGTCACAGGTTTACATATATGATTGTTACACTTGAACGAGAGATATGTATTAGGTGTCAAGTAGGTAAGTGCTTCAGAGGGGAATGCATATATGTAGTAAGAATGCATACCGATTATAGAGTACACGGCACAGACAGGGCTGCATTTTTCATCATAGCGTGGGAACATTCGGTGGTTAATAGTTGAACGTGCATATGTATAGGTATATACCCGTTTGAAATGTACATACATAAGTATTGCCTACATCCATAGATATATTTAAAAAGCCCAGTACCTAGATATTATACATAGCATGATTATGATTCTTTACAAGTACGACTTATTAATTAATCGATAGAGTCGATTTACGGTTTAGATTTCGCTTATTACAGCATTGATGATGCGATTAAATAATTGATATCCTATTATTATTATTTTCTTGGTGATCGTTTGATAGTGAGACATATTATTAATATTATTATGCTTGTTGTTTTTTATTGAAATACAGACATACCTCCTGAAATGAGTTTTGTTGACAAAGTACTCAGAGACCGCGAGTAGCAGACACGTTATATTATGTAATTATTATCATGTATTTAAATCCCGATATTTCGATATGCCGATATCAAACCGATGGATACGGTTCTTGTTAATTATATCACTTTTCCTTCCACTCCACTAACTAACAATCAATCGAGTCGTGAAATCCAAATGAATGCAACTGTTCCACTATCTAAGTATCTCTTCATGTAGGTATTTACGCATATTTGGTCATTCTATTTCCAAGTTCTTTTGAATCATTGACAGCGACTGGTGATTAGCTAATAGACTATACTTAGAACAGCAGGGCATCAAGTATTTTGTCGTATCAGTTCCTCTTCTTGATTGCATGCATACAGATTAGAGTCAAGTAGAAGGTTCACACGTACATAAACATACACGAGTGCTCATATGTACTTAGTTGACGTTCATCCTCCTCCTCGTTCTTGAATCAGGATTTTAGTTGAAAATGTTATCAGTGGTGTTTTGATTTTAAGTTTTTTTATCTTCTTCTAATCTAGAGTGCTTTGGTTATTGTTATTGCAAAATAAGAGTCGAATCAAGTTGTAGCTTCTGGTTTACGGAGCACACAAAGGATCATTTAATGACAAATGATTGCGTAGTTAAACGGAATGGAAAATGGAATGCGTCCAGTTTTTTTAAGCATAATTCCAGCAATTAGTTTTCATTTCTTTAAGCCCTTGTTCGTTTGCATGTCATGCCATACAATTACACGTACTCCTACATATGTACACACAAACAGACAAATTCCTTGTTCATCGCTAATCATCTCTCACTGACGCCCTTGACTTAAATGTAGTAGCTATCGAATTACAATTCATACAAATAGATATGTATGTATGCAGTCGTCGTCGTCGTTGTAGTCGTCGTGTGTCACTCAGCAGGATCTGAGTATGTTCTTGCAATGCGTTCTCTCCCGATTACGATTACAAAGAATCAAATTGACAATTCTCCATCCCATTTTGTTGATTTTTAGTACCTATAATTTTACTAAATATTAATTTACCTAAATCTTATATAACGATATACCGTAGTAATGAAATGACGACGAGAGCATATGATAACTATACATACATACATAGATACAAGTTATACCCTAGTACCTTTGCAGGGACTTTCAAGGAATTATTATTATATTTATTTTAATTATTTATTATGATTTTATAATTGCACAATTATATGTAATATATACATATAAGTATTTTAGCCACAACAGGATTGCTAATGAATTAATAGACAATTATTATTTTAGTTAGTGAATTCAATCAACCCGTTCTACCTCATTTTTTGTTGTTGTTGCTATTATATATGCTTATATATTACATTAATTGTACAATTACTCCCAGGAAATAATATGTTTGTTATTATTGCTGTAACTATTTTACCTACTTTCGTTTTATCTTAGACAGGAAAGTCTAACCTGTTCTGTTCTATCTTATTTTATTTATGTAGCTTGTTATATTTTGTTGTAATTTTACAAATGTCAAGTGTTTTAATAATAATCATTACCTATTCTTTCGCTATGGAATCGTAATCGTAACAAGAATTACATAATTACCTACATGCAATTTAATTATCCTGTACCGAATATTTCATCGTTATCAATTAAAAATACAAACAATACACATTTAAACAGTTATAAACGACCGTACAATGTTTCATACAGATATATAATTACCGCATGAATATTATCTACATACATCTTATACCTTTTAAAAAATGCCTACATAAATACACACAGTAATTACTGTACATATATTTATATATATGCATACTCATTAAATTATTATTATCATTAAATCATTTCATTACTATACAGGAGCTACAGAATCAATACTATTGTATTTGTTATTTTGACCGTAATTTTATTATAGATGTAGCTCGACAACAATCAAGTTCGTATATATTTCATTATGTATATTCAGTTTACTCCGAGTTTACACACCGATTCAGATTTTTGTTACCTACACCGTGTATTTAAACACGTGTAGGCATTTCGCAACTTAACAACTAACGGCAATACCATATATTGTACCTACTCATACACTATTTACACAATTAATTATAAATACACCACTAAATAGTTCATCCATAAGTTGTCATAGTCCTTCCGTTCTAATATTGCCAAAATACCTACCGGTTTATCCACTGTGTGCTCTATCATAATCCGATACTTTAATGGACATGGTCAGTTATACAAGAAAAGTAGTAGGTATGTGTGCACACACAAGATATTTAAAAAAACGGTGAGAATTATCTGTGAAATTCACATTCAGATCTAGATCAACTTTTTCGCAAAGCTGCTATGTAATAGGAAATGTACAGATTCTGAACTGTGTGCTTTATGTTTGTATATATAAACTATCCGTAGCGTCCTAACTAAACTAAACGTGGCCCTAAAAGTCACATTAGAAATGATCATACTTGCAACAGTATATACACTATGTACTCCTACCCATATTACTATCTGCACATTGCCAGTTATTAATTACTGTATTTGCATGACAGTAGCAATACAAGATAGACATGTAGATTTGCTCCCAGTGATTATACATACTTGGTCTTTCCTAGTTTCTGCACGTAATATTTGCAATATAACTGTTACACATGAAAGGTACTTCTGCTCCGATACATAGCGAAATATGTTTCAAATTTAAACATTTTAAATTACTTGAGAATTCCGACGAGGTTATACCCACCTTAGTACGATTACCTACCTATT
The DNA here is from genome assembly GCA_036851915.1 of Ptenothrix huangshanensis. Classification (NCBI taxonomy): domain Eukaryota; kingdom Metazoa; phylum Arthropoda; class Collembola; order Symphypleona; family Dicyrtomidae; genus Ptenothrix; species Ptenothrix huangshanensis. Next base: position 32,503 of record JAAXYX010000199.1, on the reverse strand, counting down.
CTTGCAGCCAGGACGACGTCATTTTCCCCATTCAGGTCCGATTTGACTTTCGTTTGTAAACTAAGTATAAATGGAGAGGTGGGTGCATATACATGTCATATAAATAGAACACGTGGTCAATAATGTCACCATTACTGTTTCTGTAATACTAGAGTACCATGGAAATATCTGTAGGAAACGTAACGCTAGATTAAAAACAAAAGGAAATGTTGAAGCTTGTAAATGTAAATATGATAGGTAGTTTGTGTGCTAGAGAGGAAAGTGCGTAAATGCGTAATGCATTGGTAACAAAGGGAAAGGAAAACAGAACTTACAAGTGAGCAAAAGGAAGAGTCAGTCATTCAATTGACAAGGATACAAACGAAATACCTACAATTATTGTACTACATACTTACAAAACAAGGGAAAGAAATATCTAGGCAATCCATAGAAAATGCTAAAGCTCAGGCGTTCAGTGTACCTAAAGAAAAATGTAATATTAGTTAATCGTGAACATATATTATTATTATTATTTACTATGCAAAGCAAAAGCAAGTGATTTTACAGTAGAAATTTTACAATATTCAATTGAGTGATTTTATTACCTTAAAAAATGAAATGGTTTATTATTAATTGTTAATTACATACCTAATTAATTAATTAGTATAAATTATTATTTTATTGAGTTACTGTACAGTAAAAAAACGAAATTTTGATTCTATTCTATTCTATTGTAAGTATCGTAGAAAATCGATATGCGAAATGCTTGTAAAAAGGAAACAATGTACTCCTGGAGAGTTCGAGTTTTAAGTGTAGGTAGGTTCGTCAACCAGGCATATATGGTTATGTTACGATTATGATATCATTATTATCTTATTTCATCATTCAAGTTCCCATCAATCTTTACATTTCTTACCCCTCATACACACACAATCATCGAAGAAAAGCAAATGTTTCTTTCCGAATGTCTATTCACAGCGTCGACAAACATACAGTATGCTATGGCTGTCAGCTATGGATTATACATAGAATGAAACGTTCTAAACACTATAAGTTCTCATTCTGATTATTCCCTTGTTGCATGAGCGCAAGTTAGTGTCGTGAAGTAAAAGTAATAACATATTATATAGTGAATCGTAATTTAAATTAAAGTCATTTTATAAAAGTATGTTCATAGTTCATGTTCATCTTTGTTAGTTGTTGCTCAGGGAGATATTGTAATATAATACAATTACATATAATTATAGTAACTTAAAGTACACTATCTATAATCTAAATTACCTTCATAGGTACATAGGCATTTGGAAATCTTTGACAAATTCAGATATCCTAAGCTAATTCTGATTTCGAAAGTTCCCGTTATTATTATTATTATTACTATTACCTACTACTCTATCAGCAGCTGAAATTGAGCTGTTGTTCTCTACAGTCACGTATCAAGTCATACCTACTATTACATACATGAATTATGCAATTGAGCGATTTGTAAAAAATGATTATGTTTAATTACTAAACTACATAGTTAATAAATTCTAAAAATAATCTTGATAATTCATACAACTGTCCCATTTCTTGCCCAACCTTCCACCTTCAAATACATAAAATATATTACAATATACAGTAAATACTAAGGAAGAGACAGAAATAACGTTCTTGTAATGAACTAATGATGCTGGTAGTGAATGATGTAATTTGATAAGATACATGGAGTAGATAATGAGGAAGATGATGATGATGACATGCTAGTATTTAAAAAGATAATGATGATGATGATAATAATGATGATATAATGATTAGTTACACAACAATCAAAGCAAAATCAAAAAATATTAATTAATTAATTACAATTTACCTTTATTTGCCACTGAGTGTGATTTTTTTGTGAATGGAATGACTATGTATAGGAGATAGGAGATATATTAATTCATATTAATATAATGTTATACTACGCGCATATATATCTGTACAGAAATATACCTATATGTAACTATATGTTGTTGTAATGATACATAATAATGATATGATATGATATGATATGATATGATGATACCAATTCATAACGGGTAAGGGTAATTTCGTAATTTTACTACAATTAGAATTGCAGTGTAGGTACGTTATAATACCTCGTAAAAATTACAATTTACAGTGTTACAAATGAAGGGAAATGAACGGTACTGGAAATTAGGAATTATTTGGTGCTCCTTGATTCAATTAAACCAACAACAAAAAATACCGTTAGTTAATTGAACCGTGAATATAATCTAAAGCTAACATATACATACTATTATTATTGTTGTTGTTGTTAGTATTGTAATATTTATATATTATGAATCATATGATGGATCCCTGAGATATGAACATTGACGTACGTGCTGCTGTACTAGAACTACCTTTACAGATACCGATCAACCGTGACCGAAACCACAGACATCCATAATGATAAAATAAGTATATGATGTTATTAATGACCTCTATGATAATGTGAATAAGTCAATGTATTGTACTAAATATGCAGCAATTATTGCAAGTCTTGCAGTTTCACGTACATACAAATACATAACACAGTGAGTGGTCGTGGCTGAAATAATGTGAGCATTAGCATTATACAAACATAAATACATAATTATAACTGGCTGTACGTAAAACAAATTAAAACGATAATAATCATGATTTTCGATTTCGATTTCATTCATGTGACATAATATTAATATTATTATTAAACAAAAAACCTAAATCAAATCAAATGAACACACAAACACAAGCTTTCAAGTAAAGGATAAAGACAAATATCCAAAACGAATCTGATTGATGCTAATTACTTGCGTATGTAGTTTTAATTATGTACTTGTAACTCGTTACTCGTAAATACATATACTCGTTACGTTACTCGTAATCTTGTTCTTGTTAAATACTGCATATAAATACTGAACATATTATTCCCTACATACTATAGATATACCTATATTGCTAGAAATGCATAAATGCTACATAATGATATGTGATGACTATCCGTATTCCACTACAACTACAAACATACATACCTACTTATTTAAGCAACAAATGCTTCTAATGTATAGTAGGATCAAAAATACTATTATTATTATTATTATCACATTATCTAATGATTGATGCAAGATACCTACCTACATCAACTCATTTCATATATTTTATTCCTGATTTTCGTCAAAGTCAATGCGATAATAACTGATTACCAAATTACCAAAAAGCCAGTCGAATTTGATAATGTTCAGCAAAGGCTTTGTTAAAAAATGCATTGCATCCTTTATCATGTTGCATATTTATGTAAGTCAACGTCAAAGCCAAGACCAGCGTCGGTCATCGGTTAGTCAGTAGGGTGAATGAATGAATGGAATTGAAACGGGTTTTTACCTACAATAATTAAGATTTGCAATGTAAGTCATTATCATACTAATTAAACTAGTAAACATCTCACAAGTAGACAAGATTTACTAGAAAGAATTTTGAATCATCGAATCATCAACAAGTGTACAGTATAGAGAGACAGATGAAACTTCTCTTTGGTTACTTCTCTTGCATATATAACTCTTGTCTTGTAAATACAATTCTGCCTGCTCCACGTTAGCATTAAACTTTTAGAAAAGACGTACGCATAACTTAACTATATGTAGATTGTACATTACATACATACATAAACTACACAATAACAAAGACGAAACGAATCAAAAAACATTATTGTTATTATTAAACATAAAATAAATAGAAATACACAATACATTCATGAGTTGAAGAATCAAAAGTCAAAAGTGACAAAGTGCTGATCTAAACGCATTTCAAAAAATGAATGGAGGAAAATGAAGACGTTTGAATGATTTATGGGAGCATTATTTGATTTATTTTGTAGTCAGCTTTGTTATGTACATACATGGTCACATGTAGCTTCAAGGTGTGAATCAAAAGTTGAAGGTAATCTTATAAGTGCATAACACTTATGTACACTTGTCATCCAGTAAATTCCTGGGAATTACATTATGCTTAAATTATTATTACCTACACAACTTCTTGCTGTAACAATTAGGTAACTGTATAATCACTTTCCTATAATAATAATTATACATATTTTACTTTTTTTAGGATGTACACATAACTACATAAGGGTACAGTTATTCAACATACATACATGCATACCTTCCCAAACCTAGTATAATTAATTATATGTACTCCAATTACATATATTACAATTAAATTAAATTACAACTAAAATACCTGCAACTACATAACCTTTAAATAACATTACATTTTTATCAACTTTTGAATGTTCAATTTTTTAATGATTTTTTTGAATCTTTGCATTGCATGCAGGAGATGCAATCAAAAAAGCAAAAAGCTAGTCATGTGTAGTTTTTACGAGGTTCGTTCGTTCTGTGGTCGTCGTCGGGGTCAGTAGTTTTAAAAATAACTACAATAATAATTATTACAAGTTACAATTACAATACAAAAAATGCTATGAATTACTACACTAAAACTCTCGACTATACACATACCTACTATACTATGCACTTGGCTCCTTCGGCAATTTCAATTGCTCTGATTATACATAGAAACTATTATAGTTACTTCTCTATTCATTACTTACTGTAATTTTTAGTCCGCATTTTGAACCATCCTCTCACGGTCAGCCAATTCAAAAACTCAATCACGTTTGGACTCAGTACTACACTATAATCTATTTAATGATAGATAAATTCGAAAATTCCGATTGTCATACATACAACCTAAAACACTAATTGTAAATTGAGGATGAATTCAAAATCATGTGTAACAATTAAGTCATCGTCATTGTAATTACAAATTTTAAATGTTAACCCGTTCTCACTTGTCTTGTACTTTTTACCAAACAACGGACAAAAATTGTAAAACTTTGAAAATCAAAATGATTGTTAAACAAAACTACCGTACTTATTTATACCAAACTTCGAATACAACGCAGGCCCCAACATAGACTAAATACGGAAGAAAGCCTTTTAAAAGGTGCGGGAAAAATTAAACGCGGATTTGATGCCAAGTTTGATTTAGAGCGTTTTATTGGAAGTTTTATGGTACATCTTTTTAGTGGTGACTTAAATACAAAAAAATGATGATCTTGATCTTGAATCCTGCGCTCCTGCAGGGATAAAGTAATTTAATAATTTTGAAAGGGAAATAATTAATATTTGAAACTGTAGTTGCGAACATGAGAATAGTAAGGTGGAAGAAAACACATACATACATATAAAGCATTCATGGTCTTATAGTACTATGATACATGATGACTATTCTATACTATTTTAACAGAATTTTTTAAAAATCATAAAAACTAATTATTCAATATTATTGTTATATTTATTATTATGATTCTTACGATTACTACAGGATATACATACATATATGCATAGTTGCATACAAGTAATGAATATACATACATGATAACATAATATGGTGTTCTATATATGCTATACTACACAATATATACCTTACCGTTTTTTATTGTAGTGTGCAGGCTGTATATCTATAATAATGGTTGACATGCAGATATAATTACTACTGAATATTGAATTATGTGCGTATTTACTATATTCATAATCACATTTCACATTTATTGTTCATGTTTTTACAAATGAAAAATTTCGAGGAAGACACAACTATGAAGGAATTTGTATCTGCTGGGTATGTCCTTTTTTTATTCTTCAATTCTGTCAAACTTGAATTTTATTCTTATTCATCATAACGCTCTAAGTAATGAAGCATAAATGATAGATTGTTTTAAAATTTGTGTGTAGTACGTTCATTTTCTAATATTATAATATACTATTAAGATACTATAATAATGATTACAGTACATACATACATACATACATTTATATAGACATGTAAGACGTAAACATACATAATATATATATAGATATATATTATATGTTCAATAGTTTACAAAGTTTAAGAAAACGAAAAATAAATACGAGTAAAAAATCAAATTATACTACATGGTAAAGGAAAGAATATTTAAGCATTTTATTTCCAAAGTTTTCGGCCGCATGGCGATCGAAAGCGGAGCATTGCAGTCAGCACGACATTAGCATTATTTTCCCATCGTTTTGTCCAGTGCAGTGCATGCAAAGGATTCTGAGACATAGGGTTTCAACAAATTGTTTATGAAGCTTATATTTTTTAGTTGGATTTGAGGCAGAGTTTAAAAATGTTTTGTATGTCGTGCAATGTACCTACCTTCCTAGGTAAATACAATTGCATTTCGTAGCTGGTACCGAGTCATATTAGGGAAATCGAAGCGTTATTAAGCATTAAGCATTAATGTGCTAGCGGTGTATAGTCGCAGTACACATTTTATTTTGGGAACTATAAGGACCTAGGGCCTTAGTTATGCAGGCACCTACCTACATGTAGTGTCACACGTCACACAATCCATGCACCGTAAGCCCACACGCATTTTCTACAAGCTAATTTGCCGGGAAATGAGATCGTTATTTCCTCTGTATTCTATATGATTTAGTGGTTTTTCCCCACTGTATTTGATATTTACCAAAACTTCCCGCTTGTCTACCACTACCGTTTTTCACCAATCAATATTAGTCTGAGTAAAAACTGCCTCATTTTCAACTGACTTTCTTTTGTCTTGGTACTAAACGTTCTATTCTCGACGTTGATCAACGGTCATAGAAGTTAAATCAAGAATTGGACATCCAGCAGAATTCATATATTTTCGTTATTGAAGGTGCAAAACTGTAGTTACATACGTCTTTTACGCAAAGTTAAGAAAAATATCAGAGGATGAGAATGCAATCGTCGGTTAAGAGTCAAAATTAGGTAAGCTCAATAGCCACTAAAATCAATGAGGCACTTTACACGTCAAAATTCATGAACAGACACCATTGTACACGTATCATTGAAACATATGAAAGGGCAACAAACACTGATATTTCTAGAACAAGAACTACTAAAACGTTTTGCTATTTTCAGAAACAATTAGTGAGTAATTTATGCTGGATAAAACGTTTGACTAGAAATTTCTGCATTTTGTGTAAATACACCTAACCTCTCCACTTTTGGGGGAAAACTCTTTTAAATCGAAATTCTATTCTGTCGTTTCGATTTATTACGAAAAATACTACTTCGGCATTTAACACTTTCGATTAAAATGCTATTTGAATACTGAATATTTAATTGAGCTCGTATGTAGATAGCATATTTTGTATTTCTCACTCTACACACAAAGTGTGTGACGGTTGACGGTAAATAGTAATTAAATGTGGAAGTTAAGTTGCAGCCAATTCAGCATAGGTATTCACTTCTGGTGTTCATGTTTATGCTTCGTGCAATATTTAATGCGGTAGCTTTGTACTGTAAATAATTGATTTAGTCACTATAGACTATGGAACATGTAAAATTTAATTGTAGGGAAGGAAGTAGTCTGGGGATGCATTGCATTGGTACCATCAATCAATAAAAAGCGTTTTGGTTCTATACTACGCGTACTTTACAGCAGTATCTGTATGCAGCTGAATATTTTATTGAAATAAAACAGACGTAGACACACTCGAGTCATTATGATGGCACCGGCTGAAAGCATAATATTCAAAGAGTAATAGCACAACAAAAGGAGAAAGCTTTATCCCTTTAGAATTATATGTATACTCTATGCATGTATATATAGTATTCTAGCTTTACGGTCTTTTCATGATTCCAGCCTATTAACTACCTTTGTACTACGTACCACATAGCATATGTAATACACACATATGAGTTTTATTTTTTATCAATTAAATTCAAAATAAATTGGATGTGTCTACTAGGCGTATTTCAATTTCCTTAAAATTGCAATAATTAATACTCAAATTAAATAACATATATACATATAAAGATGTCTGCAGTATACAGCACTCTAAAAAGGTTAAATAGTTTAGATTGCAGTGGAATTTACAGGGAGTGTATGTAAAGACTAAATGCTACATTTCCTTTCCGAAGAAAAACTAATGCAAATAGGTTCCTGGGTAGTTGTAGATATCTACGTATACCTCCCTATGTATATTTGAAAGCATTTAGTAATGAAATTATAGTCGATTACATTACTCTTTGACGTCGTCCTTTGTTTTGACTCTTTTTATATAATTGTCCACTGCTAATTCTATTATATGCTTGTGTTATGCGATAATGTCGTTAAGTAAACCATCATTTTCGGTTTTTCCATAGTCATATTTTAGTAATTAATTTATCACCTTCAAAATTGTGAACAAATCATATTGACTGGATGCCATTTATAATTTATGTATTGTTAGCTTATGATGCTCTTAGAGCGTTGTGTTTAGGTGTCAATCGAGATTATATATATCTATACAAATAATTTTACTTTGTCATAAGTTGGTGTTTAGTACTAATATAATATAATCATCCCAAAATCAAATGCAGCGAGTTTATAGGATCCGTCAGACTAGTGTTCTACTAGTAGAAAACGAGTCGTCTGCCTACATGCAATTGATATTTTATATTGTAAAAACTGGTATATTAAAAAATGCCAGAAAATTCAAGCACTTACTTCGTATAAGTATGAACGCAGTTTAGATACATCTCAAGTTCATCTCAAGTGCACGTAAAAAGCATCTCGTAGACCACTGCTTGTACATTTCTTATGTAATATCATCTAAACCATTATCTTTGAAATCATTTTTTGCATTCCAAATCCCTTCAATGACATCCGTAAGGGTAGAAATGGATGAATAAAATACTTCATACGCAGTGACTGTTAACGAGTTTATTGTATTTGTGACCTGGCAACCAGTATGCACAGACACCGACACAACTCAATAATGTATGTATTCATACCTTATTTTCCTAGTCCTAAATCTACTGAATTTCTAAGAAATGATCTACGGGGGACGGGGACAAAACAGTATAACTAAATGTTTTACTGCAATAACGACTTAATTTACTCGTGTATAATTATGAAACTTTTGAATGCGTTGTTTGCAGATTGCTTACTATTTATTGTGTATTCAAGTTAAAAAATGAAAAATGCAGAATCCGTGGATTTTTATTTTCAAAATCGTTCTACATATTCAAATACTTCCATTTAACCGCATGATGATTCATACCAAGCCAAAGCTCTCTTCATAAAATATTTATCTTCTAAAATATAAATCTAGACATACAAGGCTTAAGGAACAATTTATGAAACTACGGTTTGTGTTTAAGACAACGATTGTTTCCTCTGGGAATTAGGGTGAACGTAGGTATTGTTGTCTGTAAATCTTCTTGCAGTACGTTCTATAGCAAACATTTATTTATTTAATTCATAGCAACAAAAAACTGTATAAATTAATTTCATGCTATTTTACTTCTGTAAAGATTACGACCTGTAATCGTGATACAGAAAAAGTTAAATTTTTGCTTAATCTGTGGACTAAGCTTCGTTTCATGCTTATTTGTACTCGTCAGTACGATATAAAACAGAAAAGAGCAAAGAAAATTAAAATGCTCCTATGTTGACGATTTTTAAAAGTCAAATGAGGGCAGGATATAAAATCCCGTTGCCATCTGACTTTTTTCTATCGAGCTCTGTTTATTGTCACAAATTAGGACAAAATTCTCGATGATATTGAGAAATAAAATGATCGAAAATTAACAAAAGGTTTATTCACACCACCTCCCTTGCCCGAATTTCTGATCTAATAGTGATAATGACAAGCTGCTGTGTTTTGTTCAACAGTTTCCTTGAAAATGCAATGCTATCAGTATCTTCTTTAACTTACGTATATGTAAGTTTTAGCACTTACGGAGAAAAAAATTATTCCTAGTTTGAAAACCCTTTATCCAGTACGTTTGTATGTACACTGTAAAAACTGGTACATCTAAAACGCCAAAAGCCAATAATTATTTAGTAATTATGTATAATTATGAACGCAGTTAGGATGCATCTCAAATTCACCTAAAGTACATCTAAAAATACACAGTGTATAAGACAGTGTACTTTGTGTTCGAAGATTAAAAAAATATGCACTTAGATTTTTTTCGAACAGCACCAGAAGGCAAATGATGACAGACATCAATTCATACGCGTGCCTGTATTTTGAAGTAATTATAGATTTAGTGATCGTTAAAAATTAAACAAAATCTGCTTACTTCTACACCACCAACCATACACGTAAATATTGACGCACAAGTGGCGAAATAAAGAATCAAAACTTAGATTTGGCATTTCCAATACTTTTCCTTTATTATATACTACCTAGTTAATTGCATAATTTATGCATATATTCATCCGATAAATTGAATTTTTTATATAATAATGTGTCATATATACTGGTTGTATACTTTTCTTTTTCCTTGCTGTCCCTAACTTGCATAAACTGTACACACACAGCACAAACAAACCATGGTCATAACCACAATTTAGCATAATTGAAAAAACGCTGAATAGGAACTTTGCCTTTTGCTAAAACAAAGCGGGTCCGAAGAGACCATAATGCAACGAAAAAAGCCATGTAGAGTCAAAGTCACGTACACATACACATGCATTTTCCTTTCATAAATATTTAGAAAGCCCAAATGTTTCCTATTCCATTGAACGAATTGAAAGTAGGAATTTGATATGGAATTCGAAAGGGAACATGATCTACAGCATGTAGATACGTAGCATGTAAAACAACAAAATTCAATTTATAAAACCTTAACTTTGTCCATCCACATCGAGCAACTCGGTATTTGATGACATCTCATAGTAGAATGCGTCACAGCTTTCAGACTGTACGAGCGCCTGTTTTTCGTCGCTTCTCTAAAACACAAATCGTTTCTTAATTTGATTACCTTGACGTCACGTTGACAATAATTGACAATTAAAAGCCATAAAACCACATTTTTGACGTTTTCATATCTCACACCGTAGAGACGGCAACACGTGTGACAAACTAAATTTCATCTCACCTCATAGCGTCGGCTCTTGAGTACCTTCAAAGCCAATCAAAGTCGCCTGCATTAAACTGAATTTTAAACTTGATTCAAGTCTATCAAGTCAGTTTTTATCTTCAATGAATATCACTACAAAGGTACATATATAACACGCCATGTACCTACATATATTTTGTGAGTTGTGTCATCCTAAAATACGTAAATGTTCGATTAATTGCCGGGACTTGAATAATTGCCGGGTCTCGATTAATCGCCGGTCTATCGTGGACGCCTCCAAAAAAGAATAAACGCCTCCCTTTAACATGGAAATCCGTATCCTTAATAATTGCCGGGTCGGCGAAGGCAAAAACTTAATAATTGCCGGGGCAATTAATCGAACATTTACGGTAATTAAGAGTTTGAAAGATTACGCAAACAAATACTGTTTTTCAAGTTTCTAAAGGGTCTAACTACATACACTATAAAACTGATAAATCTAAAACATCAAAAATATACTCGTATTTCGTATAGATATGATCTAAGTTATTATGCATCTCAAGTAAAAGTCTAAAAAGTATCTAAAACGCGGCTAAAGTGCATCAAAATTGAACCCCGTTATCCAAGATTTATTCCATTTTATTTGATTGCGTTTTTATTGCATTTGGAATTGTACTAAATATACGTAGGATTTTGGTGTTTTACACGTATGCATTGCTGTTTAAAATATTTTAGCTTTTATAAAGTACCTAGGTACATTACATCATAACATGACTTAAAAACTCAAACTGTTGTAACTACTGCAATAAACTACCTAGTCCAAACTACCTAGACACTTGCCACTGTAAAACCCACTACTTGTATACTTTTCTTGTAGCATCATCTAAACCATTCTAGCTGAAATCATGCTTACAATCCAAATTCCACCAATGACATTCGTAACTGTAGAAACGGATGAGGAAAATACTCCCTACGCCGTGGCTGCTAACGAGAGTTTATTGTATTTGCGGCAACGTGTGGATTGCACATCGCAACCAGGATCCACAGACACAGGCACAACTCTGCGTAGGTAATTATACATTTTATTTTCCTAGTCTTAAATCTACTGGATTTCTAAGAAATGGTCCACGGGGTAGAAGAGTAACTATGTATCTTACTACAATAACAACTTGAGTTTACTCGTGTATAATTATGAAACTTTTGCATGCACAAAAGGTCAAGCTAAAGCCAAAAGGGAAAGATTGGTTTGAACAAAGAGGAAAAGCATACATGAGAGGATAAGCAGACGCACTGGGGATTCTGTTTATCCAGATGATAGCCCTTTGGGCAATTTTAATTCCCCATTCATTTTCCATTCATTCCTCAGCTTTACTAGAACTTCCTTTATTCCTACTCACAATCTCCACATTCGAGTCTCAAAAGTGAAGCAACAAAAGCCCAAGTCAAAGTCAACAAGAACGCGAACGCCAACGCAATCTTGATGACACTGACCATCATTTGACTCACATTTCAATTCATTTTAGTATTATTCCTGGTGGATTTTGAAGTTAATTGGAAATCTCACAAGTTTATCTCTATCTCATTTCGTCGAAATATCGAAGCATATATGCATGGAAACAAAATAAACAAAGAGCAACACATAAAAATCATTGCAACTCTTTAACGTGTACATGTTCTTAGCATGCACCCAGAAAATGAAATCAAGTGGGATCATTTCTGCAGTTGAGATTAATAAATCGGTAATATTAATGTGACTTCTTATCATTTTTATGGACTGTACGAGTATATATTGATATAGTTGAGTTTTGCGAACTTGAAGCTTACATTTAATAGTTTATGGAGATGTTTTTATATGAATCATATCCCTCTCATTGACAATGTTTCTGGCAGTTTTGGTTCTAGGTCTGGTGCTGGTTCTGGTTCTGGTTCTGGTCGTGACAATGTTTCAGTTTCTCTTGAATTTGAAAGGGTACGGATGAAGTGAAATGTATGACAAATCAACTTTGTGTTAACCATAGATCCATTCGCATCCTCTTATCATATTTGATTCGAGTTTTTGATGCCCTACGCTGTCACCATTGGCGACATTTGATCCACGCACGAAATGACACGACACAACATAACTTCAACTCAATTAAAGCAAATGAATGCAAAAGCAAAATGAGAAGTAAAGCAAGGCTAAGTAACATGATAGGAACAAATGTGAAATGGATACTGAAAATGCTGATGCTGATGCTGAGGCTGAGGCTGAGAGCAGATGAGTGTTGAGCTCCGAGCAATGGCAACAGTAAAACCGCATGACATGGCAGGAGGCAGGAGGTTTGAATTTGTTTACACATTAGTGTACATCCTTGCATTAGTCCAAATTACATTTTATTATTCATTGTTGTTGTTACTTGTCACTTTTCCTTTGATTGCGGCTTGTGCTTTCAGACTGGATATCAGAATCCAGTAAATTACTTTAAACGTCAATTCCCCACATTGCTGTTAACGCTAGAGGATGCAAACAATCATTTTAATGTAGAAGAAGATTTAGCTCACAACAGTCCATTTACCATATGGTATTAATATTATTACCCCATGAAATTTTCCAAGATTTTTAACATTCCTTGGTGCCTCTTACATAAAGCTTTTTCTGCTAGGATATATTTTTTATAGTATATTATAATACACATTAGATCCATATATTCTTTATTTCTCTAATATATAGGAGGTATCATTACAGTAATAATTTGTGCATTTTTGCATGATTACATTTCTTTTCATCTTCATCCATCAGTGAGCTATTATTCTCCAGCCATTACATTACGGGCTGTCGTTTTCTCCTTATAAACATTTCAAACTAAATTTTAACTGTAATACGACAAACAACTGTTTTGACAAAATGTCGTTCATTTTGATGTCTTTGTTAACTCGTATCACAAACTACGTGATGCTGGTTCGCATCCATTTTGTATTGCTGCCAGAGACATCAAATATATTTATTATCTTTGATTTTAGGGTTGGCAATATTTTTAATTTTAACTTTTTATGCCCATGATATAAAAATCAAATCCCTCCTAGCGAATTTTCCCAATTTGTTTTGCCGATTCCGCCCAAAGTAAATTCCGAAAATACCGGGAATTGTTTTAGTTCAAAATTCCCTCAGAAATAAATTCTCAAGAACTTTCCCAGCGTTGTCCAAGATCCCATCAAAAGAAAAATCCTAAAATTATGGGGATTTTCTCAATGTTTTTGCCCAAGAGGTCCACAAACGTTACATACATACGTTGTGTCACTCCTAAATGTTATCATAAAGACTGAAAGGTGCTACAAGTAAAACGAAGAGAGTAGTACGAACTTCCTAGGAACAATAGTTAAATGAATAGATAGACATACGCCTGGATTATCGCTTTTTATTCGACTCGAAATCAATTATAATCAAGCAGACTGATCTACAAAATGCCTAGCTGTATGACTTTAACTCATTGCCGATTCTATCAGTGATAATAATTGCAGTCATCACGGAAATGTTTTACGTCAAATTCGATTGAAAATTGGAATCCATTTTCAGTCAATAATCCACAAAGTCAAATTTCAATAAATGAATACGGCAAACGTTCCAGTCAGAAGTCAAAATATCCACTGAAGCAATTAAAAGCTAAAACAGAAACCAATGCCAGAACCACACCTAAAGAGACAAGCCTGAATGAAGAAAATTATTTATTACTATTGACGTTTTCCCGTCTTCTAGTATTTCAGTCTATCGCATCGCATCGCATAGCATCGCATAGCATCAAGTCGTTTCATTTTTCATTCTCCCAGTCATGCTTTTCAGATTCACAGTCTTCTTGTAGTCCAGGACTAATCCAGCACCGGATGGACAGACCTATCTACGTTGACTTTGTATCTGTACTCATTTTAAAGTTGACTTTCAAATTACGCCTTTCTCTCCCCTCAACTCTACATATACAGCAACCGCACCAACACCAACAGACCAGGAACAAGAACACACAGTAGATAATATAGCATCACACATGTAGCACCACTACAAACTTGATAGCCTAAAACATAAGCAATGATTAGGCACCTATGGTGTAATTTAAACAAAAGTACATCCACAAGGAAGCGCAAATTGAAATCGGAATTGGTACAAATAAAATAATTACAGCCTTTCATTCACCATCAAAATTGAACAAGTTTGAATGTGAAATTGACACTGACGAGCGTTTTCAATATTAATTTGCTTTACACAATTATGAGGCATTTACCACTCCTTCCACTCATGTACGACGCACATGGACTGTAACTAATTCTTATATAATTCCTCGTTCCCCGCAGCAAGCACGTAAACCACCATCTCCTTTCCCCACGGGCCCAAAGTCTCAGACTCTGGGAGAAAATCCCAAAAGCTCAAAAAGGTAAAAAGTGGATAGGGATGCTTTCCCTACGATGTTTTCTGTTTTATTTTCACACACCTGTTACCAAACCAAAACAAAAGCCTAGCCAAAGCCAAGCCAAGCCAAACCGAGCCGAGCCAATCAATATTTTAATTATGAATCACTTTCATTTCCCAAGCTAATGATATCTTTGGTGGCTAATCTTATTCCTGTGTTTATCGCCAGTACGTCAAGCTGCTGCATACAAATGTAAAGATACAAAATTGAATTCGAAGCCAAGGGACTTATGATTGCCGTTACAGTAACATAACATTATAAATAAAACAATGTTGAATAGGACCAGAAATCATGGTACTATGATGTTATGGGCAAAATGATATTTGAGAGTCTTAACCCCAGCTAAGCTTTCACCCCCAGCTATGTAATAATTCTAATGATTTTTCTCATACCCACCAAGCACCCAGGCAGAATCTTCGCCACCCACCATCTACACTATAAAAGCTAAATAATCTTAAAACTTGAAAAAATGCATGTAAAACGCCAAAAACGCAGTTATGTTACATCTTAAGTTTTAAACGTTTATCACACTAAGTACACTGTAAAAAGTGTTGCATAGGTACCTTATAGGAATTAGTATAACTTTGAACGCAGTTCTTATTATATCAGCATCTTTAATCCTAAAAAGGTTCATCTAAAAATCTGAAGTTCATCTAAAGCGTATCAAAAATCCATCTCGAAGTTCAACATGCATTTATAGTCTTTGGGATACATTTCAAATATGCCCAAAAATTGTTCAAGATTATACTAAATCCTAGTAGGTTTTGGACGTTTTAGAAGCAACTTTTTCTGTTGTAAGATTGCTTAGTTTTGATAGTGTGTGCGTGAACGCTTGATGCGCCAGTTTTTACAGTGTACAAAGCTCCCACTCAATCTACTTCCACCATTTCTGCTCTATTGTGTATGTTTTCTAATCCATTTTTTTTATTTTTCTCCTGCAATTATTCATCAGAACCAACTTCAGTCACTTGCAACTTGCTCTGCCTCATTGCAGTCTCTAAACGCTATGTTCGCGGTAGAAGTAAAGCCAACTACGTATATAATAATACATTACTCAAATAGACAGTGGGCAAGCTGCTCAAAAGATAACCTAAGATACCTAGGTAACCAAGACATTCTTGGTACTTGCCTAGAGCTCCCAAAATACTATTTTTTCTTGAAATCATATTTGTGAAAAGCAACTTGAACTACTTCCAAAAAACGACATTCCTACAAAAACGCATTTTTTCATCAAAGGGAATTTGTCTCCGGAAGATATTTTCTTCAAAGGGTATACCTGTAAATGTTGTATTTTCAACTGCGTAGTTTCAGTAGCTCTCACAATCCCCTCTGAAAAAAGTCTCCTTCGGCCTGGGAAAACTTTAATTTTAAATTATCTTTTGAAGGCAGGTATTTTGTCATTTTGGTTTGTTCTTGCACTTTATCGTCCTGGGTACGATGAATCAGTATTTACTCTGCAATCCGTGTGTCAATCCAACGTCATGAGGTAAATACTGATTCGTATCACAATCACAATAACAATCACAATCACAATGCCAATGGCGCACTGCAAGAAATTCGAAAACAACTACCAACCAAGCGTATCTTTCATCCAAAATTCAAGACCACAATTGCCCAAAGCTTAAAGCGCAAAAACATCCTTGTAAATCCATGTCTAACGGTATCAAATATCAATAATGATCCGGAACTGAAGCCGGAACAAGCTATATTTATTTATGTAGCTAGCGAGTCATTTTCCTTTTCACAAAGAGTATTAACCTATCAGTTATGTAGACATTTATGTTTGTAATGTGATCATAAATACGTACATACTTATCCTAAAAGGCCTATGCATAAAATATACACAGCTTGATAATTTTATACAAAAAACAACGCACTGATGCAAAGGTACAAAGAAAACCATTAGAATATTATAAAATGGAAAAGCGTAGAAACCTCGCTGTAGCTTTGCTCTACATACATTAATACACTGAAATTGTAGCCCAAAGGAATGTAGTGAAAGCAGGGCAACGTAAAGCCAAGGAAAGCAGTGCTAAGTCAAATACAACGCAGCATGTTTTCACATCACAGACGCTTCTCCGAAGAGGAGCATGCAAATGTTTTTTCACTTTTCCTAGAAATGAAAATTGAGTTGCTAATAATATGCAAAAGCCTTATTATGAATGATACGCATTTGTAGAGTAGAAACCACCCACATATACATACATACGTAAGTAGTATATAGTACATGATATGTACACTCGTGTCTTTGCTTTTAAAACGTGCGCACTTACCTACCTCCTTTGTGCTCGCATATTTTGACTTCCGATAATTCGATATCCTTTTCATATTAGAGGATGGTAAGGAGGTATGTACGGTAAACCTTCCAATAATTACAACCCAGGTTTCCAATATAAAGAGGATCTCTAATATGTATAGCGCAATTCTTGGCCATAATTAGACACACACCGTAGGTTTGTGATACACAGGCAATCGCTACATACTAAAACTGAAAAATTGAATCTAAAGCATCAAGGGCTTACTATGCGTACACACATTTTATATAATTATGAACTCATTTAGAGTGTAGCTTAAGTGGACCACAAGAAGACCAAGAGAACGCATTTTGATGTGCAGGATTCGACTTACATGCACTTTAGATTTTTAGATGCACTTTAAATGAACTTGAGATTCATGAAAGCTAATAATCTTATCGTAAATGTTCTACCTACATATACACGAGGTTTCTGGCGTATTAGATGCACAATTTTACAGTGTACATAATTTTTAAACTAGGAATTGTTGTAAACACGTATACCTAAGAATACTTAATGAAGAAAGCGGAGCACCTGAAACATTTCAAAATTTCACCTTTTGAAAATTCTATAGCATTCCAAAAATTTTGAATCATTAAGATTATGAAGTTTATCATCAACCCACTAAAAACTCACCTTGAGCTGGAAGATGCACGTCAGATGCATTTTCGATGCGTTTTATATACAGTTTGAAACACTTGAGATCCACCAGTTTTTACGGTGTACATGTACTGAAAAACGGAAGCATTTTGAGAAATAGTAACGAAAAATAGAGCGCCGTCTCTTTATAGACCGAGGGACTTAACACTAACCGTAAGTTTTCCTTACAGCACGGGGCATTCTATGAGAAGTTTTACGGTAGGTAAGATAGGTTTTACTTTCGCATTACTTCTGCTTCTTGAGTGTATTACCATTCATTTTGCCGGCCGTATTTGTACTATCACTTTACTATACTACAAGCTGCGTCAGGTACTTTTACTTCCCAAGAACTGAAAAGTTAATGCTTGCCAGCTCACTTTGACTTTGACTTTGAATTTCTCCCGTTCTAAATTATTTACCTGTGTTATATATGTATTCTAATCTATTGCTCCATTGACGCGTTCTACGTAAGTTTATATGTACCTATTATATGTACGTTCATTTCATTTCATATTTTTTTCATTTTCCAATTTGTTTAACTTTAACCTTTACTTTCCACCCTATGCTAGGGCTGCTTTTATTTGTATCGTATGTACTTCCGAATTCCGAGTTATTTTCCCGCTCATTTGTTTAGCACTACTTCCTTTTTAAACCTTCTTCATTTTTTATCAAAGGTCCCCTCGTCTACAATCCAGAGTCAAATACAAACGTTCAGGGAAATGGATATGGAATTATTTGCGATCAACCGTTGCAGTTAAATATGTACAGAAAGCATCAACCGAGATTTTCATTTTTTGCATGATAATCTTTTATATTTAGTAAACTTCTTGACTATACGTAGGTAGGGATGTTGGTTAGACAGCGTTAGTTTTAGTTTTAGTTTGAATAGCTTTTCGTTCTCTCGGCACAATTTTAAATTATTATCTATGAATGAAACGTAAAAACCATACAAAAAAGTTTTAGTGCCAGATTTAGAACGTTGTCTTTTAGAACCCAAGGGTTTTGCTGGAGGAACAGTCTCACAATGCCCATCAGTAGTTTTACTTTCCCCGTTCCCCAGGCTTTCTCACTCATACACATTGAATAAATTTCACTTCCCTTTACAACATAACCACAGCCGGTCATTTATGAGTAGTAAATTTGTCTGCGCCCGAATACTAATTAATGAAAAACGCTGACTACTGACTGTCAATGATAAAATAAAGAAATTGTCATACTAAAATAGCCAGACGAAGGATACTACTAATACCCTAGGTTAGGTACTATTAGGTTAAGTTGAAAAAATCTAATGGTTAAAATACCAGTGGTAAACGTGATGTCCCTTAACATTCCTATATTACTATTTCACATCACATTTTCATAAAGAATTTTGTTTGAAACACCAAAATGTCATAATGAAAAATTAAAAACGGCAGATTCAAACTTTACGACATTATACTCAAGTAAAAATTAAAAGTGAAATATTAGCGGTACACCCACTGACCATTCACATTTCAGTTTCACATTTTGCCAGTTTCATGAAATAATTACAGTAAATAAATTTCCAAAAATTGAAAATAAACAGCATGCAAAAAATTTGAAATTTGAATGGGAATTGTAGAATATATACTATATCTAGAATATCGAATAGCTAATGTAGCATTATAATTATGATTAATAATATAATCATCATTATAGCCAGGAACTAGTTAAAACAAGGTTATGCTACGTATACTGAGCCTATTTAGTCTATCCTCGTTGGAGGACAGTGTCAAGTTTATTTTGTTGAATAAAGTTGTATTTTTCTCGCTGGGTGTATCGCAATTAATGTCATATTTGCTCTGACTTTTTTTTACAAATAATGTTCACGGCGTTCGAATACGATTTTGTACTGAAATCACTACGGAAAGATGCGAAAGGATGAAATTGGAATTGTAAAAGCAATCAGGTGTAATGCTACCAACTCACATTTTTCTTCAGAATCATGATTTGTCACACCTCTTGCGTGGCAAGGAAAAGATAATCAACACAAAATAACAAGGCGTAATAGTCATAAAGTAAAAAATTTATTTCCAACTTTCCAAGTTACGATAAAGTTTGCACTGGAATACAGTAAGAACAATTAATTACATTGATTACCTACCATGTACAGCTACACAAATACAAGACTTGCCAATAGCTGTCGGAGAAAATTATCTTTACCCGCGCACGTTTTTTTCGTTTACGTAGTTTTATTCACATTCCAGTATTACTCAGTTTTTTATGTTGATGTTCCAAATATGAACCTAATTGGTTTGTGTCGCTTTCCCCCAGAAGCCGTCATATTGAAACTCAAAGTTTAAGATTTGTTCATCTTAAACTTTGACCTTCAATATAACGGCTTCTTGTGGAAAACGACGAAAAAGGAAAAAAGACGCGCGGGTAAAAGTAAAATATACCTAGATGTCAAGCAATTAAGTCTGAGCTAATTGAAAACACGATGCTAATTTTTGTTACTTAGGTGTGCATGTTGGTAACTACATCGGCTACCACGGAACATACCTAAGGTATGTATAATCGCGCACATAGGATGGATTAGATTGAATGTACAGTATATGCATAATTATATCGTCGTTTAAGAAGCAAAGTGGGGTATATCCAATTCTGAGGAAAATGCAAAACTGGTACTAATCCATAAATTCTTAAAAAAAATGGGACGTTTCCAGCACAAAATAAATGGAAATACCCTATTATGCTTTTAAGCAGTTATGGATATGCTCCAGCTCCACTTTCCCTCTTAAAGTACAATGTGGTCGAGATAGATATAATCATAGTGCTAAAACATAAAAAACTTCAAAGGAAGTCTACTGTACGAATCTTTCCGAGACTAATGAAATATTGAAGCAAAATAAACCTGTCCAATTTGTTAACTTTTAAGCTGCAAATCGTACAATTTTGCGTGGGCTTCTTCATATTTTTTTCTTGTGAGTTTGTAGAATGTGATACTGTTATATGATACGTGTAAAAACGCAAAACTCTAATTGGGTAACTCTATCACAGATTCTTGCAAATAATTGTATACTGTAGTTTAGCAATAATTTGTTACACCCACCCAGTCACAGCCACTTAGGAAGGTGGAACGCAAGCCATCAGCTACAAACCAAGTTTACGATTTCATAATTTTATAATTACCAATTAGACTCACGACACGGAATTGAAGTACGGGCTACGAATCATCCCGGCAATGAGAGAAATAATTATATATACTTGTTTATTAGCAAAAACATATAAATGCATGTAGGAAAATTAGACATGTACATACAAGCGTAACTAGAAAAGATACGTGTGCTCTCTACAGCAACGACAGATGCCTGGAACCTGCGAAAAGGAGCCAGTGAAAGGCACGATTGCCATTTCATCTTGAAATCTCTCTCTCTCTGTCTGTCTGAGTCTTTTTCTGTCTCAATGGAAATATCAGGTACAGATTAGATTTAGGGAAAAAGCTTTTGACAGCACATCAAGCACACCTACTTACATAGGTAGGCTAGTAAATATGGAAAAGTAGTATAAAGTGTGTCATCGTTCGAAGTACAACTTTTTTTATAGCCACCGTTTTGAATAGGTGCACAAAGTTCTAATTGCCTAGAAGCTAGAAATATCTGTCAAACTATATTATTTTGCAGTCGGAAGCGTATCAGATCTATTCTATCACCTCCTTTTGAAGAACCCATGAACTAGTTAGGTAATTTGCTTCTTTGAAAAAGTACCAAATCAGGGATCGTCATTATTCATAGGTGTTTATTCTACTTTGCGAAAACACCTAAATTGAACTTCTTGCATGGCTTGAAAATCGTAGATATCACGTTATGTGGCTTCCTACGAGCTCTTGGAAGTGCACGATGATTCCATATTGTGCGTACTATCTTCCGTCCTGTCGTCTAGTTCCACTTACAAGATATTTGTTATCATGGTCACCTCTTATGTCGCTGTTATTTCCTAGAGTTTCCTGCACTACAGAATGAAATAGGACTGATGTATATTTAAAATCTTTATGCTGTTTCTGTTTATACGTTGCCACTTTCACTACTCCTACGTTCACCTTCCTCCGTCTATCGGTTTCACTCTCATGTATTTTTCACGGATGACAAAAAGTCAAAGTGAAAAGTAAGGTTGTTTGCAATAAGCTGAGGATACTGATGCGATGGTAATACTTCTCTCTCTCTCTCTCTCTTTCTCTTTCTGCCTACTTCCATGACAAGGACGAGGGAAAGTGAACAGAAAGGAATAGGAAATAAGAGATGCGAAACAGAATCTGCTGTAGTGATACATGGGTATATTGAGCAATATAGAGTTGATATAATAGAAGATAAAGTAGAACGAGTAATACGGAGTAATTTTGAAATGTATCCTTGTATGTAGGTATGTGCGTCTCAGGTCTAGAGCCTGTTGTTCGCAGAATATTCTTGCACGCTGCTTTTTTACGTGGGTGATGATGCTATGAACATCAACTCGTGCTTGTTTTCTCTTCATCTATTGCTCTATCTTTCACAGCTAATGTCGTCAGTCCATGTACACCCCGGTATCAGTATCTGGGCCCACTCTTGTGAAGCGGGAACTTGTGCAATACTTCCCATTTCCATTGCCTTCATCTTGTTAGGCGATTCCGTGAATTCTGTGGACGTAGGTAGATTGGTACAGTTGCTCTATTTCCCTTCTATTTTCGGTTTGTCGGTTTCGGTTTAGATCTCTACTCCTCTGTGTGGACGTGGACTTAGTTGAGGGAATAATAAGTAGGTAGTATAGTTTCATGTGTATCTATGGATCCAGTTGTTGTTCTTGTAAATATGTGACGATGAGCTTATATGTTTAGCTAATAAATCCTCTACTTCTTGTGTGCATCACAACACTTGGCAAAGCATGGTTAGTCGGTACCATTACCATTACCATTGCTTTCACCATCATCTTCTTCATTCTCTCTTACGAACGCACTGGCAATGCCAATGCCAATAGGGAAAAGTAGCAGTGGCAGCAACAACAACAACACTAAGACCAACGTTTGCTTTCGTAAATGCAGCCCCGAGTCAAAACACAACAACTACTACTGTATGTACTTCCGTGAGGACAAGTACTTTCAACAAGGAAGCAACTTCCCCGGACTCTTTACTAAGCTTTCTTTTTCAGTATTCACTTGGCCCTACTTTGCCCATGATTTGGCTTTGACTTTGACTCTGCCTTGTTTATTATTGACGTTTTCGTTTCGTTTCATTTTCGCATTTCCTTCCTATCTTCCCTTCTTTTTGCGTCACATTAAGTCCACACATTTTCATAATATGAATAATTCACCATTTGAATTATTTACGAGTGTAAGAGCATGAACAACTGAGTACTGTAAGCGTGGAACGCAATTGGGAGGGAATTAATACAAATTGTTATTGCATGTGCCATGTCAGGATCAAGAACTTGAATTTCTGTCTCAGTTTGTTTTCGTAATATAGTTCCAGGCAATACTACAGAATGCAAACGACCACCACTGTCTCGGCAACTGATCAAAGAACTGTCAACTAATTGCGTGACATTTGGAGCACAATCATACGATTTAAAATGGCACGGCACAACGATGTTGCTAATAGAATTGCGCTCATTTTACTTAAACAATCGTTGTCTTCAGCTTTATTTTATTTCTAGTTTACATATTTCTTTTCACAATTTATATAAGTATTCAAACTCAAACTCTGATTATATTACGAATTTAACTAAAGATGTACCTATGTATTAAATTGATGTACTGTGATGATATTGTTACAATCACATTTAGATTTCAATGCGATTCTGATTACACTTGAGAGTAGTAACAGAAAGCTTTTGGTGTGTTCATATACATAGTACCTACATCTAATGCCTACTTCAGTTTAAAGAATCTGTATGTAGTAGTAAGTAATAATTAATGAGAACTGGACTGATTCACGTGTGAATAAAAATTACGAGAAATCGAAAACTCTATCATAATAAATTAAAACGAAAGCTATAGTTGCTATAGAACACAACTAACGGTAAGTATGTAGTAAATTAGCATTCCTTTATTTTGACTCAGGAGCAGAATCAGTACAACAATATTTTCTAAATAATTGTCTTTCTTGTTTACTTCTTTGTACCAGTAAACACTGCATTGTAATTTTATTTAATGAACGTTAGTTAAAAATCTTTACAATTAAATATTTATGCTTCAGATTTCGTTGTGTAGTTCGTATTCAACCATTTTGTTTTCTCATATCACTAATTTTAACCACTAATTAATTATTTGAGAAATCATAATTTATAATTAATTATCATCATACAGGAACCAATGTATCATTCTGAAGATTGAAGTTTATTTTTTAGCCAGGCAAAGTATCATCATACAATTAGATGGAGAAAATGATGTGTAAATGCTAAATGTAGGTAGTTATTTTATTTGAATTAACTAAAGCTTTTTTTTAACGTGAGCAATATTGTAATACCTACTCCTTAGAAATAATATTAATTATTTTAAACACAAAGCTGTTAAACTTTGATGGGATCACTTTATTGACGAGAAATGTTATTTCACTCCTCCATTGTATAGATCCCGTTTTACTTCATTTTGAGTTCGCATCCATGTAGTTATACAGCCTGCCGAGTGTGTAAAAATATCGTCACAATTCTTCAATACTCTATTGCTATCCTCACACGATCTATCTCTAATTTCTTCCTGTTCTACGAACTATGCTCCAAAGCAAATATTCTAATTCTGTAATTACCTATGCACTTAATTCTCAACGTCCCCATTCTTTATTGATGTTTATACGTTAAAACGACTGATTAACAAATTTATTTGAGGCACATTTCAATCCATGGAAAAATTATAATTATGGTCTATTGCTTTTCTTGCGCTTTAGTTGTATTTTTTTCTATTCTATTTCTGCTAGTAATTAGACTTTAATTACTCCGAACTGATTTGATTCCCAATATCGATTACATAGACACATCTACGATAAATAAATAACTACTGCTGATGCAATCACAATGTTGTTTCTCGTAGTGAGTGGCACAAAAGGCGACTCATCTGACAGTACAATATGTAATATGTAGTATGTAAGTATTTATCTTAAAAATAATTCCCGAAATAGATCTATTACTATACTAATAATACATATGTACCTACTAATAAACTTACTTGTTTTTAACAGTTTACCATTTTCAAAGCACTCCGTAACAATTAGTTAAAGTTTATTTTTAAAAACAATAATGATAAATAATCGTAATGAAACGTATTCAATCTTTCTTAAACGTAATCTGGTACTGTGAAATAATGAATAGCTCCCAAACTACACCAGCAAGGCTGCAAAGGCCCTAATCCACTAAATGCATTAGTATAGATATTCTCCGTATTTTCTATATTTTGGTTTTGGTCCGAGAGAGACAGATAATTTAATGGACAGCTTCAGCATTATAAAATACTTGGTTTTTGCACGTTTAGTTTCTTCAAAGTTTATTTTGTCAAAGACTTGATTCCTGAATCAGTAATAATTACGACAAAGACAATTTAACAATCACTTGTATAACCATTCATATATGCAGAACCAGGACCAAAAGGGTTAACTCCCAGTGAAGGTCTGTAACGTTTGCTTTAACAATTGTAACAACAACAATACAATTATTGTACTAGGTACTAAATGTAGATTAGAACATTATACTTAAGGATAAATTATAAAATTTGTAGCTATGTATCTGCCCATTGTCCAATGTAGATAGACGGTAGATGTAGATTGTTTTCTAAAGTAAGGGATGTTGCACCTTTGAGTTATTTTAATTTTTTGTTAATGGCTACTTCATGAATGTCTTTCGTTTTTTCTTCATACTCCTCAAATTCGCACTAGTCAGTCAAAACCAATATTTAAATTTTTAACCGTTCTCCCTTTTTGCAATGCTGCAATTAGGTTTCAAATTCAAACGCTCATCCGAAACTGCAGAGTGTAAATGATGTATTGTGGTAGATTTCTACTGGATGTATCCTTTCACCGATTCCACCAGGACTCCAGTAAGTTCAACTACCTTGGTCAATACAAAGTAAGTATTGGACCACACGATAGTCAACGTTTCTTTAGTTAGTTTACGTAGGTTTTCTGGTGATAGAGATCCCCTGTAAATACCAAATATTAAGATTTAGATGCCGGCAACCTTGATTCATATATCGTCGGTGAAGAGACAGCTGGTGTAAATAAGTACACCCGAATATCCATTTTTGGAAGAAGCAAAATGATACGCATTCAAAACATTTTAGAAGGACAATAATGTATATCGTCGGTTAAGAGTCAAAATGAGGCAAGTCCAAACATTGCTGGAAGCAAAATGAGGCATGTCCACTAATTCGTAAGTGTAAATTGAGGCAAGTCCAGTGAAGCCTAGTTGGACTTCCCTCACTTTACTAACTGGCTCCTTAAATTTCCCTCGTCTGTCGTCAGGCTAAAGCGAAGTTTCTATTAACATTAAGTTTCTTGACTTCTTCTGCTGTATATTCCTTGCCAAAATACCCGTCTCTACCCTATGATCAAGTACATAAAAGTATGGTAAAGAATACTATTGATTACATAACAAGTAAAACAGAAGAGATGAACATTTTGGTGAATATCAGCTTCTGTTAAGAGGTCAACAGAAAATACTAAATATAGAACAAAGCCTACAAGGATACATTCGAAAAATGTAGGTGGAGAACACCTGATTGTAATTGAAGTAAGTATAACTGAAATCAGGAGAGAGAACGCTCGCGTTTTGACAGTAGCGAGAAAAATTTGTAGATTTCGCGATTTTCTGCGAAGATTTAGATTTTTATTTTGCTTGATAAAAAATGGCTGTAGGTACCTAGGGGCATCAATCTAGTTTCACCGACGAAATCATTTTTATGCATAAGTACACAGAAATATCAGCTATATTAAAATAATTATGAATGCATCTGAAACGCATCTGTAATCCCAAGGCGCGTTAATGCATCATAAAATGAAATACGAATGTATTTTAGATTTAATGATGCGTTTTAACTGCATTCACAATTCTTCACAACAAAAGTTTCCTAGTTTTTTCCGCGTACATATGCATACAAATTTGCCTTCTTAAATTAGTTAAAAGTCATTTTTTGGTACTTACACAAAAACTTTCTCCGTCAAAAAGTTAAAGTAAGACACGGTTTTCTCACTCACAACATTAGCAAATTTCACAAACTCCGGAATGTAAATTTGAAGCTATATAAAAATACAATAGGGACGAAATAAAATCAAGAAATAATATTTTAAAATTTTAATTTCGGTTAGAATATTTGAGTTAAGTTTTTACTTGTTTGTCTAAGGTCTGCAACACTGGTCGTATCCCTTCATAGATGCTCCGAAAAAGCGGCGACAGGTAGCTATATCCTATCTTTGCAGTTTTGCCCACTTGCTCACCAATATAAACAGCTTCATCCAAAAGACCATACTGCTCGAGGAATTTTCCAACATTACTCTCTGTAAATCATATTAATTAATTCCCATTATAATTAAATTCAATCTAGCCTAGTATCATATTCCCATGTCCAAACTGTTAAATATATGTGCAATAATTAACTTACTGGAAAAAGATCCTCGACCATTCTCAGTAACGTCAAGCCAAAGCAATCCAATAATGGTCAGCAAGAGAACGTAAGTGGCCATTTTCCACGAAAATTTTGATCTTCTCGATGCTTCAACTTGTTTATAACCCACTTGGAATTTCTGTTTTATTTATAACAGTAAAATTAGATTAGCTAATAATTTCGTATTAACATGAATGGATCCATAAATAATATACCTGAAATTATCACTCCAATAAAAATGAATGTAAAACGTAGCTTGTAAGATCTCACAAACGGAGACGATAGGAATTAAAAACTACTACGACATACTAATATATTGCAACAGTAGAGCAAATATACAAAAGCCTAACTCATAAATGATAAAGCTTGTTGATCTCTAAGCAAAAATCGAATACTACTGCATCCAAAATTATCAGTTTCTGCAGCTCCTAGGACGATAAAAATTGACATTGAATAGCAACATGACAAACGATTTATGTCCACTTCCCTACAGTGCATCATTGTGGCATGAACACATGATCAACGTGGTACTTAAAAATTGGTACACTATGGTAGCACGGGTAGTAACATTTCAATTCCAGCCACTGCATGCATATTAGGGATTGCCATACGTTCCTGTAGACGACGTATACATACTGAGATATGTACCTACTTGGATAAACTTCAGAACTTTTATGCAAGCCAATGCGTAGAAGGAAGTACTACTGCAACTATTGTACAAAGCTATCCTTCTCCCTCGCAAATAGTACGAACACGAACTTCGGATTGCCAAGTTCAAGAACGTTACAAATTTAGACTTGGATCAAGTGCAACTCCTGCGATTCTGCGTTTACTCTCCGCGAAACTACCAAGTTTTAGCTTGCTTCTCTAGATGTAACACTTCGTTCAAGCACATCCCTTTCTCAAAATGTAGATGCAAGAGCAAAGAGGAACCCTGAAACGTAACCCACTGCCCAACCCACGAATATTACGAAAAGTTCGGAGACCGGGAGATCGCTAGCTTAGCTCAAAACAAGGATCATAATACTCCATCTGTTTTCTGCTGATTACTACAACTTCATTCAGGTCTACGTACCAACCTACCAAACGTCCTATCACAGGAACTAACCTGGCAAAACACGTTCAACTTCAACTAAAAAATATCTAAAGGAAAGCTTACTGTAATGAAATCGTAATGTACACTATAATTAAACGTTAGAGATATAATATAATAACGGCTAGCGTATAAAACCACGACCAACCTTGGCAGCACGAAGGAGTTCAGGGAATTTCACAGCAGCAACTGCGAACTCATCCGATTGAATAAATTGAGACTCTAATGATTTTGCACATTGGACATTAGCCACATTCTTGGATAAATAGTTGAGAAGAGCCGCGCTTTCTTTTGGGAATTTCGACACCAATTCCGGCCAGTAGGCGACCACTGATGGATCATTATCCAAGCAGCCATGAAGAATATCATAAGTCTACAGCATTGTAATAAGTAAAAATCAACTACTGAAATAAATTATCAATGCAAAATATAACGTTGGAATAGACCTAAATAGTATAAGCTAAAAAAATCGACGGGAATAAACCACTTACTTCGTGTCCATACACAGAAAGCGGTAAAAAGTCTTTTTCTCCCAAACGCAACAGGAAATTCGTAAATAATTCGCTACCATTTCCATTAAGGCTTTTCAAGGTTAATTGCTAAGTGAAAAAGTGAAAACAAAATACAATTTTCATTACTCTGGTGATTAAACATTAAAATTACACCTCGATTTCGTTCAGCAAAGGCATATCTAAGTAAATCTGTAAAAGGTTAACTGTTTAATGTAATTTTGTTCTAACCTTTATACGAGGATAAAATTTTTCGAAATCCTTTCTTTTCTTGGGATCGAAAGATGCTTCGAAGAATTCTTCGAACTCATCCGTTTCCACGAGAATCTCCCCCGCCATGTCTCCACCAGCCAGATGATTAAACACACTGACAACGAAACTTTTGTAATGTTTAAAATTGTAATAAGGCACAAGTTGGCCCATAACTA
The DNA here is from genome assembly GCA_036851915.1 of Ptenothrix huangshanensis. NCBI lineage: Eukaryota > Metazoa > Arthropoda > Collembola > Symphypleona > Dicyrtomidae > Ptenothrix > Ptenothrix huangshanensis. The sequence continues at coordinate 2,640 of JAAXYX010000199.1, read as the reverse complement.
TTCTTAGAATAGACGGAGAGTGAATGCAAGCTTGCGCGGAAACCCACAAACAAGCAATTCCAACTTCCTTCCGATTTCCATATGATTCCATTAGCTCTGCATAACTTCGAGCTCTTCTCAGGATTACATCAGGATCTAAACGTACCATCTCTCGTAGGAATAACAAATAACCCCATGCCGGATCACCTAGGCAGCCACAGCCAAAACCAACAAGTTATTAAATCTGGCCTAGAATTATTATAACATGATTCAATATAAAAAATAAAAGCAGATTGGTAGGTATTCAAATATTACCTCTCTGCACTAAAGTTGGAATATTGGCCAATAAAGATGAAAATGCAATTCCCATTACATCATTGGGATCATTGTCAATGTGATTAACAGTTTTGGTAATTATATCGTGGATTGTTTCTAGGAGTGGGGATGGAATGCTTGGGTAGTCTAAATCATTGGGCCACTGAGAAGGGTCAGTAGGTGGAACCTTAGATAGAGGGGTGTTGAGCGCACCAGCGGAATATTTAATCCATGACAAATAAACGTCATCCACTGAGCCGGAATTTCGCAACTCTTCAAAAAATGCATAGAGCTCATCCGTTGGTACCTTTGCACATTTTATTCAATTAATGAAATTCCAGGCTTGAATGTTAAGTCACGAAGTCAATACATGCTCACCAGACGGAGCACCTACCTACCTTCTCACCGCTCTCATCTCATCGCAAATAATTTCTACAGCAAAATGATGAGGAATAAACCAAAACCAACAGTGCTTTTAATACAAAAAATCTAATTAGGAGTCTAACAAATATAGATCTCTGAAATATCGTCGTATTCGCACTGTTTCTGAAGTTCAAACGATCGGAATGACAGAAACTATTTGCGATGTGATGAGAAGAAAGATGCAAGCGAGGGACTTCGTCTGGTGGATCCTATTATGTTCCTTATTAGCAGTAACTTCTCTTACTTTGTCTAATGCACCTTCTAGGCCCTGGGTCCTTTTAGGAGCCGGTGTTCCAGACGGTACAGGTTTGACCAACTTTTTCTTGGGTTTATTGGCTGCAGTAGAATTCTGCTCTGCTGACCCATCTTTGTTTGGAATTACAAAATCATCCGCAGGCTTCAGGCGGTAATCTAGTAAAAATTATCAACAAAAGATCATAGCAGTAATTATGATCTGAGCAAGCAGCAGGTAGCACAAATGTAAGAAACATATCAGATTTTGTTTGGTTCGAACGTACCATAAGCAACTTTCTTGGCTGCTTTTGTTAATCTCCCATTAATTTTGGGTTTGGACACTTGTTTCGGTACACTCTGAATCTGGACCGGCTGAGAAGCTTGAGGCTTCACAGGATTTGCATGTCCATTGCCAATCTTTTTCTTCTTGCCTCCTCCCACAACTTCCCATTTTTCAGACATCTGTGCATATACAAGCAGGAAAATTCGTCACTACCGAACATGTACCGAATACAATCGATTCAAATTTATAAAAGAAATTTCCTAAATCTACGATGGATCATGCAACAATGCTACTCACGATGCTTCAGTCATATTAGAGATATCCGGTAAAAAGACTAACATACACACAACACACACGATACATAAGCAATGATGAAGGTTATGGCCATATGGCATCCAGTAAATTTGAATAAATATGAAAAATGCCATAAAACTTCTAATACTTTCATAGCAGGTAATTAAATAAACTCCAACCCCAGAAACTACAGGTCACACATACCAATCAATCTTTCCACATCTTCACGTCTGAGTTATTTAAAACCAAAATAAGCATGCCTACATTATTATCAAATGTCGACATCAATTTCCTCATGCTTTGCTTGATTAACAGGGAATACCTATTAATAACATTAATTAGGAATTCTGATTAACTACATAATTAACTATCAACCAGTTCGTCACGCATCATCGTCACGCGCAATTCTATTGTTTGCCTAGGGATACATTAATTGATGGAAAGTTTTATTCTGCCAGCCGACGCTTTATATACCGGTCGGTATATATACATATTACAACAAATGGGTAGCAAGTAAATTAAACATGATAACTACTTTCTCACGTAGTTCCTAATATGATTAGACACATAATTGGAAATGCAGTGCCGAATGTGTCAGGAAATACTAGGCCAATTTTACAACGTTAATAATGTAGTTACTATATATTCTATATCCACCTCTCTCAAAACTACGACTAAACATGTAAATAAACTTTTTAATTGCTGTTATGTATTCACTTGTAAATTTTGAATGACGAATCAATTCACTTACCTTCAGAATTGACGTTTAGATCTCCGTTGATGACAATAATTTAAATGTAAACTGAATGCGAACAACAATACGCTAGAACAACATGTGTCGAGCAAATGTCGGCAAATGTCAATGTCGATGGCTGAAGATAATGCTGCTCTATGAAAATGTTATGACGGTCGAAAGCACGTAAGTGTACTTCGTCAAACAGACGTTAGTTGTTGCCGTGATATGTTGGTGGACGTGGATCGAGACCAGACTGACCAGATGACTTAATAAGAGGAAAGCGAATCCAAACCAAAACCAAGATCCTGTGTATCTGTCAAACTTGCCTATCTGGCAGCACAATTTAGCTACCTACGAAAGAAACAATTCAATTTAT
>JAAXYX010000198.1:0-54745 GCA_036851915.1 Ptenothrix huangshanensis | reverse complement strand
CCTCCCCTTGTCATTTTTCATCATTTTTCTCGTACCCCCTACCCCCCCTAAACCCATGACGTCATTTTTGCAAGCTCCCTCAGTACTCAGTACTTATAACTATGCCCTAATATATATATTACTAGGTAACAAGGTACTAACTATAATAATTACTATATTATTGAAGTTAAAAGTAATAATCCAGTTATGGTTTAACCAAGGAAATCTATTGAACTAATAATTTTGGTAATATCCATCGTCATTGTTCTGACCATGACCATCGTGACCATAACTATAACCATCATCATAACTCATCTGGTCATAACTATAACCATCATCATAACTCATCTGGTCATAACTATAACCATCAACACCACTCATATGGCCATAACTATGATCGTCATCACTGTGCTGGCTATAACTACAATCATACTCATACTGTTGGTCATAACAGTAATTACTATCATTCTGTTGGCCATAACTATGATCATCATCATTGTTCTGACTATAAGTATAGTCACTTTCATTTTGTTGGTCATAATTATAATCATCATCATTGCTCTGGCCAGAATTATAATAATTATCATTTTGCTGACCAGAACTATGATCATAATTATTGTTCTGCCCATAACTATAAGTAACTTCGTTTTGCTGGTCATCACTATGATAATCATCATCGTTCTGGCATAAACCATAACCATCTGACTCAGAGTAATAATAAGGCTCATCGGAACCCAGCCAGTTTACAGGGTGTTCATTTTGTTCAAAATTTCCTGTGGGCCCTGACTCATCTGTGCCACTCGCAGATTCTTCATCATCTGAATGAAAGCCTTCATGCTGTTCGAAATGGTCGACTGCCGAAGAGAATGAAGGTCGATATTGGGGGTTAAATTGCCAACAGCCATTCATCAAATTTTGAACGTGAAGCTTCATCGTAATATTATGAGTAGAAATTGGTGTCCATTTGTACAACAATCTTTGGCATATCTTTAAACCATTACAAAAATTTAACATATATGCGAACAATGATTTAAAAATTGAAAGAAGAGAACCTTGAAAAAGAGGATTGAGAATAACTACTGAATTGAAAATATTGTTCGATTTTCATTTTTTGAGAATACTCCTTTATTTGACAGCAATTTTATCACCCACCTGATAGCTTGTGCATCCACTAAAGGGCTGTTCTCCTCTAGACCATAATTCGAAAAGAACGACACCATACGCCCAAATGTCACCTTCCACAGTATGTCTGGGTTTGGCTTTAATCATTTGTCCATTCGAACTCAGAGCGTACGGCAAATTTTCTGGTGGCATCCATGGTATTGGACATGGAGGATTATTATTCATCTGTATAAATGAATACATTTTTATTTATTCAAATTAGTCATAAAAATTGATCGGTATTGGTAATTATATCAATCGCGGATGCGGTTGCACCAATAATATGAGGGAAAGGTCATTGTTTTACGTTGCAAGTACGTACAGTAGTGTAATTATAATATTCAGCGGCATTGGTAGCGTCATAGAACCCCAAGTCCCCTATTTTAACAGACCGGCGATGGCCGATGAGGCAATTTCTTGCAGCCAGATCTCCATGAATTATCTGTTGATCATGAAGATATTCCATCCCGCGAGCAATTCCCCAAGCAATCTTCATCATGACCCTCTGTAATATATCAAATTCAGAAATTGTCCAATTAGTAAGATTCCAAAATACGCACAAATGAAAGTTTACGAACCCGGGTTACGGTAAACCCTACTTCTGTAAATCCTTTCGTCTAAATGCCGTAAAACTTCCAATTATTCCCCACCTCTAAAAATTCTCCGGTATATTAATAGAAACATACACGCATATTCCTATGCAACTACTATTAGTTGACTCTTAATCTGATTGGATGATCACGGAAGACAACAAATTATTCACAAAAGGAAGAAGTGTGAAGAATTTATAATTTTAGAATTTAGAATAGTAAATTCTAAAAGTCACACTGTGAAATCAAAAACATTTTATAACAATAATGGCAGCATATTCAAGGTTGGTACTAAAATTCCCCGCCTCTAATAATTTCCGGGTCGGAAGAGTTGCTCACCAAATAATTCCCCGCGAAAATATTAGAAGTTTTACGGTAATTATGAAAAATTGCAATAATTAATTAATTACCTCAGTAAGTCCACCTGGCGAATTCCTGTGTTTCTTAATGTAAGTTAGCAGATCCCCACGGGACATGTACTCCATTACTAGCCATGGAACGCGTCCATCTAATTATCAACAACAAAACATTACAATGCTATGATAGCATTACTGAATGATTATGATAGCATTGCTATCCAGTACCAAGTACCATAAGGCCGCAAATTGCATAAGGATAAATTTGCATAATTATACCGTTAGTAAATTACATTTAAAATACTAAATTTTTGTTTACTTTGCTGAACAATACCAAGAAGTTTCACTACATTGTCATGGTCAAGCGAAGCCATTCGGTTTCTCTCAGTTAATACTTGATTAACAGTTGCATTTTTCATTATCTTAATGGCAACCTCTCTCTCCCCGTCAGCCGTTATCCATGTAGCTGCAAATCATAAGCAATCAATTCTATACTTAATCAGATGTCCACCATACGACGCTCTTCGCACTTGCTTCGCTTTTTCTCTTCGCATTTTGCACTATTTTTACGGATTTATTTGATACTGATTTGAGAATCTCAAACATTCTCAAATCCGTTTGTTTGGGAAATAGTGCAAAATGCGAAGAGAAAAAGCGAAGAGCGTCGTATGGTGTACCCCTATTATGTCATATCACATAAATTATCATTGTGTAGGGTAACTGGATAATAACCCATAAATAAGCCATACTTAATTATTAGCTGTAAGTCATAAATACAACCGAAGCGTTTAAATAGAACAGCTGTGATTACCTTTGTAAACAGTTCCATACACACCTTCTCCAATGAGTGTTTTGCCGATCAGTGAACTAGCGGCAATACAGTTTCCTTGAGGTGGGTTCATTTCTTTCCCAATTTCGAACTAAATACCAAATAATAACAGCAATTACAATTATTTCGATTTTGGGAAATGTGAATTCATTCTGCTACCGTGAATAAATTGAAAATTATCGTGATATTGATATTTTAACCAATTGAAGAAAGCAGCAACTAATAAGTTTTAACGTAAGTAATAAATAAAGACGGAGCTGCATTGACGGAGCAACAAACATGATCGCGATTCGCGTGTTTCCTCCATCTTATAATTCTGCCATCTGCATTATTTATATATACTTACAGCAGACACTATGACGATCTGGCATCGACAAGGTCTTATTCCCCTTTCCTTGGGGGTAAGATAAAGATGAATGTCGCCTAATCGTAAGTGATCTTAAGTTGGCAGTTGCAGATATTGGCTATAAAGTTATAAGCTGACTCCCAGTCTCGCTAAAACTCACTATTATAATTATAGTGTCGGATGGATAAAGAATTCAAATCTCAATCAATTCGTTTCCTATGCTAGTCTAGATGCAAAAAGAATTATTCAAAAGATGAAAGCCGGTGAAATGACAAGCTGACACAATTACTTCTGGGTACACTACAAATATTTACGATTCACTATTTATAATGACCTTTCAACTTCTGACTTCGACAGAGATGCACACAGATAAGCAAGCTACGGGTGGTTTTTCCGTTCCTATTCACGAATTAGCTTAATTTTTAATTAATTCCGATATCGGAAATTACACAATAATACACAATCTCTAAATAGATCAAAAGAAAAAGAAAACGAACACAGTCAAAAGATGGCGATTGATCGGGGAGCGAAATCACACACGACTGAAACCCGCAACCAAACGCAGCAACCTTAAGTTAGTGGCGACGTTCACGTTGATTTCAGACAAGCATCTCTGACATCTCAAGGATCAAGCCAATACGTTCTCCGTTGCTCCTTTCGTCTCGTGCGCATCCAGTTTATACCTGGCACGACAGTTCCGACCATAGTTCCGACACTACTCTTATCTTGGGAAAACCCTATTAGTGGTACTTGATACTAACAATCGGACGGGGATAAGGGGCTGAGGTTGGGTTGACTCTCACACGCGAAAAAATTATAAGGCCATCACATCGGCACATAGCATACTGATGAACGATTTTGAAATTCCAGAATAAGTACAATAGAACACTTAACAAAAGACCTAACCAAAAGCACTCACTGACTGAATCGGTTTAAGATCGTTTTTCAGTGAAGTTGGATTCACCCACCCTTGCATTAGTGAGAATTGAATACCTATGGGCATTTTTGCTTTTAGTCCGGTTTGGAAATGTGCTCTTCACAGTCTTCACCCACGAAATACATATTATGTAATGTGAATCCTAGGAATGCGCGGTATTGAATATGCAATGGCTAGCATTATGATGAAGATTTAGTCACAAATGGCAATATTAATAAAATAACTCACGATCAGATTTAAGTCATTAAAATCAGCATAAATGCTCACCTACTATACCACCGACAAACTAGCTTAATACATAAGCGATAATTATTCAGTTAGTCACACTGTTAGTTATGGATTTGTTAGCTTAGTATTTCAACGCTTTAATTTCATGTTATGCAAAAGACTAGTTTTATATAATATCTTTCCAATATTACATGATTTACCCACCCCACCTCCTAAGCATAAATTTTTGATGCTATTTGCGAAAAGAACTGAGTTGTTTTATTCTTGATTCTATGATTAGTATTTTACTGTAATTTATTGTTTGTTCAGCAAGATCAAAAGTTAAATTGTCTAATTTATGCAAAATATAAGTACCGTAAAACTTCTAATTACTCCCGGCCTCTAATAATACCCCGCCTCTTTTAATTCCCGGGGTTAAATCCATGGAATTAGAAATAATTCCCCCCTTTAACATGTAATTTCCTATGCTTAATAATTCCCCGCCTCTAATAACTCCCCGGTCAGAAGGAATAGCTTAACAAATAATTCCCCGGGGAGTTATTGGAGGTTTGACGGTAATATAATTAAAGAGCTCCTTGCGCATAATTTTAGTCTATTTATTTAGAATTAAAATACATACACAATGTATAAACCAGTGCAATTTAGGATTCAAGAAATTGTACGTCTTAATTATATTATAATGCATCTTTTCAGCGTTAAATTATATAACGGGGAATACTATTGTATTGCGAAAACAGTACTTTTAATTTCAATCCCTTCATTTGAATGATCTTATTTCACTACAAAATATAGCTGTACATCCATTCTTATAACAAAGCTAATATACAAAGCAATGTAATTACTAGATGCTAACTACACTTAATGTATAATTTTCAACTAACGATAATGATCCTGTAATGGTTTGATCAAACGAATGTTGAACTAATAATAATAATATTCGTCATCACTGTTCTGCTGGCCATAGCTATAATCATCATCTGACTGAGAGTCATAGTAAGACTCGCCAGACTCAGACTCTGTGTCAGTCTCCGATTCTTCATCATCTGATTGAAAGCCTTCGTGCTCTTCGAAATGTTGTACTGCTGAAGAGAATGAAGGTCGATTTTTTGGGTTAAATTGCCAACAGTTATGCATCAAATTACGAACGTGATGCTTCATCGTAACTTTATGAATCCGAGTTGGCTTCCATTTGCGCAGCACTTTTTCACACACCTGTATATCATTACAAAGTTTAATTATAAAAGTCATAGTTTCAATCAACGAATTAAGCTACTGTTGAATTAAATACTTCTATTTTCGATTTTTGTAAATACTACCTCGTAAGGCAGCAATTTTACTATCCTACCCACCTCAAAATTTGTGTATCCACTGAATGGTTTTTCCCCTCGAGACCATAACTCGAACAGAACAACTCCATAGGCCCAAATGTCTCCTTTCTCAGTATGCTTCGGTTTTGCTGAAATCATCTGTCCATTACAACTCAAAGCATACGGAAAATTTTCTGGAGGCATCCATCGTATTGGACACGGTGGATTATTCTTTCAATACAACAAATGTATACATTATTATTCATCAAATGAGTCAAAATTGATCGGTATTGGTAATTAAATCAATAAAAATGTCATTGTATAGTTGCTGTTGCACCAATAATATTATGAGGCAGAGATCTTTGTTTTATGTAAGTACATACGGCAGTGTAATTATGATAATCATCGGCATTGGAAGCGTCATGGAATCCCAAGTCCCCAATTTTTACAGCCCGACCATGGCCAATGAGGCAATTTCTTGCAGCCAGGTCTCCATGAACTATCTCTTGGTCATGAAGATATTCCATCCCGCGAGCAATTCCCCAAGCAATCTTCATCATGACCCTCTGTAATATCAAATTCAGAAATTGTCCAAAAGTTTAGTTAATTTCCAATAATTACAAGTATTCAACGGTAAACCTCACTTCTTTTAAATTCATTCTTCTAAATAATAACCAAAACCTGCTAAAATTAATTACCGCAGTAAGTCCACCTGAAGAACTCCTGTGTTTCAAAATATACGATAGCAGATCCCCATGGGGCATATACTCCATCACTAGCCATGGAACGCATCCTTCTATTCATTTAAAATCATTAACCACAAAGCGTTACATTAAAGTAATTCCATCAAACACAACGACCCATAAATAAAAATTTGCATAATTATCTATATTGTTAATAAATACACTGTCGTAACAAAATAATCTTAAATATGAAAAAAAGACATCTAAAAGTCAAAATATTAATCACGGATTCGTCATCTATACATCTATAATAAGAAATATATTATGCATCTGAATACGGTCCAAAAAACATCTGGCATCTGAAGATAAAAAAATTACAACGATATACATAGATTCCGTCTAAAAAGGCATTAAGATTTAAATTTTGTTTGCAGATTTCAGATGTCTTTATGGACGGTATTCAGATGCATAGTAGATGTTTTAATATAGATGTATATATGCGCTCTTTAGATGGCGAAACCGTGATTAAGATTTTGACTTTTTATTTGTTCTGACGGTGAACTGAGCGTTTAGAATCCCAAAATTTTATTTATACTTACTTTGTTGAACAAACCCAAGAAGTTTCACGACATTGTCATGGTCAAGCGAAGCCATCCGGTTCCTCTCAGAAAATACTTGACTAATGGTTGCATTTTTCATTATCTTGATGGCAACCACTGTGCCCTCCGTAGTCCAAGTTGCTGCCAATTATCAATTACTAAGCAATTAATTTTATACATTTCTACAGCGAAAGACAAACTTTACTCCAACGAGTGTAGCCCACAAGCCCACTATGACTCAGTATTAGTAGCTTCTTAACAGATTCGAAACCACAGTATGACAACCAGAACTAAAGCGTTGCACAAAAATCGATAAATATGTAGCAACTCTCAGGAGCAACAGGTTAGCGGTTTAGTAGAAACAAAGGGTAAATAATATGCTGCCACGTTTGTCTTTTTTTCAAGACAGAGAAACTTAATTTGCAATTTGCTCTAGATCATAGACGACTACATAGATACAGCATGTATACAAAAGTTTATGCGATCGTATGTGTGCCGTACACTTTCAACTAGAACTTGTACAACGTACACTGAAGCCAACTAAATAAATGCTTGTGCCGTAGTAAATTTCATGCACACTTTCAGATTTTCAGCACTTTGAAGAAAGTGTTTGAAGGCATTTAGGCCTTTCAAAACTAAAATACCAAAAGTAAACGAAAATTTGAGGGACATGAGTGTGTGTGATTTCCTGGACTTCAAAATAATACTCACTTTTTTGTCTCTGTGGATCAGACTGGTACTGGCTGTAGTTGCTGATGATGGCGTAGTGAGTTGTTATTTGAACTGTTGTAATAATAATTTGGTTATTTATCCCGGTTTAGAGGTCCAAGATCGCAGCCAGAAATAACGTCACAGCATGTATTAATATGGGGATTGGATTTCCCTCCGACTGAGGTCTCAATCATAATCAAATTCAATATATCAGCTTCTGCCAGTAGATACATACTTTATAAGACTTAAATAAATTAAAATAACCCCCCAACAAAATTTCTACTCAGAGATGAGCACATGGGAACAAATGTACTGCTCACACATTGAATGCGGGCCTATGTTATTACATATACGTACATACATTTAATTTGGTTCCAATATTTCCTATGTGCTCATTTCTGAGTAGAAGTTTTTTTGGGGGGTCCTTTTAATTTATCTGAGTATTATAAGTATGTCGTATCTACTAGCAGAAGCTGATATATTGAATTTGGTTATGATTGAGACCTCAGTCGGAGGGAAGGAAATCCAATCCCCATATTAATACATGCTGTGACGTTATCCAGAATAATACACAGTCAACAGTCAAAAGTATAAATACCTATGCGTTCACTTCAAACCCGGGCTTAATTGTTAATTAGAGAGCCGTGTTATATTTCAACAATTACGGCACTTTTTAAAATTCATTTAGTCAAGCCATTTTAATAAATTGTTTTTGTCAAAACCCTATCATGTGCATATCCCAGTCGTCGCATGCAGGTCCTTTATTGTTTATTCATCTAATTATGAATTATGAATTAATTAAAAAAGCAGTTGCGATTACCTTTGTACACAGTTCCAAACGCACCTTCTCCTATGAGTTTCCTGCCTTTGAGTGAACTGGAGGAAATACAGTTTCCTTGAGGTGGATTCATTTCTTCTTTCCAAATTTTAAAATGGACAACAGTCTAATTATAATTAACTATTTCGATTTAGCCAGATGTCAACCGCAATGTCATTCAACTAAGTGTCGTGATATGATAATCTAACCAACCGAAGAGACTAAAATGTACTAAGTTCAGACTAATAAAGCTACAGTTGACAGTGACAGTGAAGGAACAACGAACGTGATCGTGGTGTTTACTGAAGTCTTCCTGCAATGTTTTGATTCTGTGTTCTATTGAGATTGAGGGTTTATTAGTCTCATAAAGAAACACATATCTTCGTTGAAGTGGCAAAATTGGTGAACTGCAGTGCTCGCTAAAAGCGAAGTTGAGGATGTACAAAAGTAGAAGCAAAAGTGCTTAACTACAACATTGCTTAACTACAGGCCTAGATCCGAAAGCTTCCCGATAAAATCGTAGATGATCTGTAATTCTGCTTTAAACAAAAAATGTAGCTTCCCAATTTCCCCTCTTCAACGAAGATATGGAGCAAGGACAGAAGACAGAATCGTTTTCTCGACGTTTTTCTCTGTTATCTTATCTCCAACCAATGTATACGTACCTGCTTAAAAACAATTTGCTTAAGAATGAGTATATACCCAATACCCAACTACTGTCCTACTGTCACTGTCCTTACTTTCCTAATGCTATTTGTGTGGGTATAGGCTTGCTACTTCTACACTTCTGCCTACCACTACTTACGTAACAGAACACACACTACACAACTACACAGTTGAGAGTTGAGTTGAGAGAGCTGAATCTCTGCAGGCAGAGTGGTTTGGGTTGTTTATCATTTAAGGCAACAGGCAACCGGAATAAAGCATTTTTTCCACTCAAATTATGCAATTTGGAAGTTTTAGAAAAAGATTATGCGTTTTTTGACTTTTTAATTATTCACATACTATGCCATTTTGTACCATTGGTCTACAAAATTTACGTTTTCAGGCATTTTTAATCAGCTGAAATAAAAGGGGCACTGTGCTATTTTCTAAATACAGTCAACTCTACTTATAACGACCAACGATATAACGTCCATTTCTAAACAGCGACATCACGGAAGTCCCCGTGAAAAATCCTGTCTTCCCATGTTTAATATGCCGCTTTAACGCCACTTTTTGTAACGACATGCTCCCCATACCATCTTTACAGCCTACCCCACAACTGTATTCCCGTTCAATTTGGAAACTTTATAATGACGTGCATTATTGATTTGATGATTTACATGAAATTGAAAAATTTATTGAAAAAACTAGACTAAGGAAGTTCAAGCAACCATTAGATCAAGATTTTTTAATTCCTTAAGAATAACCAATAAAAGTATCTATCATGGAGATCACATTAGTTATTAGATTTTCGATTAAATCACATTACTAGCGTTGACTTTCCAATTATTTATTTCCATTTTTATTTTTACGTTAATTTTTACACCGTATAGATGTGTACAATGTTTATAACCCATAAGGCGGCAAAGTAGCACTAGCGAATTAAAGCCTCTGTGGGGATAACTATATTTATTGTTTAGGCAATCGTTTGGGCAAGTTAGCAACGAAGAATGAAACAGAGATAATCAATTAAAAAAGACATCGTAGCTGCGACAATAGGTGGATCAATTCGTATTGCTCATAACCATTGTTATAAGTCTTAGTTTAGTATTATAATGTCATTAAAATGTCAAAAATATCTAAGTAATAATATTAATAACCCTTAATACGTGTATGTCATAATACTTAAAGCTTGTTTATTTTTTACTGTGTCATGTTGGCAATTACCATTGTAGGTAACAGTGTAATAAAGATATTACTTTCTCTCTCTCTTTTTATAATAAATCGTGCAATGACTTCCAGAAAAAACACATTTACTGTAGCATTGATTATCGTGTTCTTAATAGTTGAAAGTTTTTCTATATAACTGGATATAGCAGCACATAACGTCGTCGGACGTTATAGTCTATAACGTCATCTCCCTCTAACGTTCGAAAGTATCGGTCCCCTGAGGTGTCGTTATAATAAAAGAGTTCACTGTATACTATTTTCTAAATACTTAGATCCTAAACAGAAGATTTGTTTGAAGTTATTCACAAATCCAAAATAATTCTTCAAAACTAATACGGCTTCACTACTAAATTGTCTTACAGCATAAAGTTTAAAACACACCAATGCAATGACTTTGCGAAAAATAAGCTCAAATATACGTGATTATATGAACTCAGTTGTATAGATTAGATAATATAAAGTATTTTTCTCGGAGGCTTGATTCATGTCGATGAGTACTTGATGAAATTATGGAAGTTTAGTTAAAATAAAAACCAAACTGGCGACAATAAATTTATGACATGACATACCACCCTATTTCACATTTTAAATTTATGTATTTAATATTTTAAGGTAATGTATACTACACAGTTAAATATTATAATAATGTTTGCTGCTCAGTCTACTCAATGTAAGAAAACATGATCAAGTACTCGAAACAATGTTGCAATAATATCCTACTTTAAATTCTAAATACAGTGAGATAGCTGTCCAAAATTTAAAGCATAATATTTACCTAGGTGTTTCTGATAGAGAAAGTAACTGAATTAAAATAATCCATGTCACAACAAAGGATATAGGTATGTTTATACTAAGAAATTCAAAAATGAATGAAGTAAATAAAAAAATTAAAAGTAATTAAGGAAATAATTAGAAATGTAGAAATATGGATTAGAAAATTTGCTCCACGTAAATGGGTATAAAGTTGTCCTTGTGATTTGAGCAGGTGCCCACGTAAATAAGTTTGACACGAAAATACCAAGAAAGGGAGCATGTGAGAAGCTCTTATTAATGTTGATGATTCTGGTGCTGCTAGATTTTTACTGAATATCACAGTCACATGAAGGATCACGTGGGACTGATTCTTCTACCTGTCCTTTTTCAACGGATCCCTTGTCGATGTTTGATCCAGACCCATTCAAATTTGAAGTTCCGTCTTCTTCCAGTTTTGTTATATCGTTACTTTGCGGAAGTGCTAAAGGAGGAAAAAATGATATGCGAAAACTGTACTTATCAGCTTTATTATTGATGCCACCAGGAAATTCAAAAATTAGTTTACAAACATAGTTAAAGCGCGATTATTATGACTTACCCACTTCAGTATTGACTTCCGGGCTGATGACAATGTCAATTATTTCTTGTGCCTTAATGGTACTGCTTGCAGAAGCCACAACTTTTTCCAGCCGCTGCAAAATTAATACAAAGATCCATCAACTTAATATTTTATTGATAGTAATGCCATATCAGACGATTTTTACTTTTTGCAATGGTGTTTGTTTTATGTTAAAGTAATGATGCTAAAGGTTGCTAATTTTAATTTCACCAGTTTACCTCATTGGAAATTGGTGACAGTGATCCAGTGTTTATTTTCGACAAATCTTTAGGTGCTACTTCAGATGGGAGATCGTTATCAGTTGAAGTGAAGGTCTTTATTCCCATTGCCGGCATACTCTTGCGTATTGGAGTTAATGGTAATTTAATACGCCGAGAAGGGACAGCTATAGATCGGCGAACATTCTTCATCTTCATCGTGTTCACCTTGTCACCTCCAAGATTTATTGCAGACGATTCTTTTGTTCCAGAAAGTACAACAACTGGAGAAACTCTTTTTTCAGAGACCCGATTTCTTGAAGATTTCCTACGAGGTATTGATGGTCGCTTGAATGTACTCAACGACTCATTCGGAGTGGATTCCAAAGATAAACCAACTTCCACAGGATTCGAAGAAGGACGATCGACAAGTGGGGACGCATCAGGCCTGGTTTTTGTCACCTTTGACGAAACTTTATCGACTACATCTTCAACCATTGAAATTTTGCGCTTTTTCCCCTCCTCTTTGTCGACATCAAGCTGAATCAAATCAGCACCGAGAGAATGTTTGGAAGAGCATTCATCAGTATATCCTTCAGCTGCTGTTGCTGCTGGTTTGAAGGTATCCGTTTCGCTCAGTCCGTCATCAAGACTTTCATTCACCAAAGTTTCCGTTATAGTTTGGCCCTCATCTTCTCCAGAATCAGACACTCCAGAGTCCACGTCATCGTCTGCGTTAACATGTTCTTGGTAATCGCTGCCATGATGCTCGCTTGTATTTTCAGCTTCTGCATCCAATCTAACAGCCAATGCATCATTAGTCGGGGAGCATTGAGACGCAGTTTCGACCTGGAGACTCTGACTCAACGTTACTACTTCGCCGGGGGCAACACAAACGCTGGACATAGTTATACAGAAAGAACGAATCTATAAATGGCACACTGGAGAATAAGATGTGCAATAACTGTACCCACCTACGTTTTCATCAATGCAACTAGTAACTACTAAAACTGCATTCACTGGAGTACACATCTTTATTAATTTAAGAATTATTTCGTATTAAAAACATAACTTACCAAATTTCCCTTGCAATTTCAGGCTCGTCCAACATTTTTAAATTAGCAAAATGAGGGATACGAAACCCATCAGAAGTATACAGAGCAATGTGAGAAGTGATTCTGAAGTACTTTTGAATGTAGTCGGAAAAGTCTTGAATTTGAACTGTCTCAAGCTGATCCGATGACAGCAGAAGCAAATGCTTTGTACCTCCGAGGCGGGCAGCAAATTCGATTCCTTCTCGCTCGCACAATTTTGGGTCCAATACGACCCGGGCAAATTTCGTCGGAGTCATCATCAGAACCATCAATTGAGATTCAGAGTGTTACCTACGAAAACATAAAAATCCCCTTAGTTAATAATATAATAATAATAATAATAAATGTTCTCCGGGTAGAATCTGCACAGGTGACAGATTTGAGACTTCTACTCTTGTAGGCCCGGTTCTCACTAACGCTTCGAAAGCGTTATTACACGCTTAATTAATTGTTTTCAAAACTGTTAATTAATTCAGAATCCGGTGACATTTTTATGGAAAATGTTCTAAGTTCTAAAGAAATCAAAATTTAGAAGTTTAAAAGTTAGAAAATTTTACTTTTATTAATCTTCTTTTAGCTGAAGTAATTGAAATATCTTGTTCTACAGACGAAAGGTAGAAAACTACAGCACTTAGAGTTTCAAAACTTGAAAATTCAGGCCTTTGGGAGTTAACGAGGAGAGGAGTTACGATGTTGGCAGTTCAAGGTGTAAGAGTCAACTGATGGGCAATATTGTGTGAACTTGCAAGTACTGAAAGTAATTCTGAGTCAGTAAAATGCAAGGTTTCGAGTTTTCACGTTCCAATGAACAGTCAGTGAATTAAAAACAGAAGCAAAGGAACGGGAATCTATTTAAATAGAAAATGAATGACGATGATCAAACCTCAAACATCAGCCCATGACTCCAGCGCCGGACGATACGATGGTCAGCGTCAACAGTGAGTTGATTAATTCCATTTTCGGAGTTGGTTGTACCCCCCGTTGCTAATCCGGCGATAGCATTCCAAACTTCCAAATTCCATCCTTTCTCATATCACAAACTTCACTTAATCACTTACCTATAGTTAATAATTGCATGTTGCAAGCAAAACATTCCATAGATAAAAATTAGCAGGACGGAAGTTGGAATGTAAATTCTTTTGTACTCAATAAACAACATTTTCCTCGTGTCTTCAGGTTCGTTCTTCATTAAATAATATACCTACATAGTTACCGACATCTTACAGGTAAACTATCACTAGCAGTATAAACAGCAGGAAAATGCCAAGTGTTTTTGGAAGGATTTATAAATGTACTCCACCTTCAATCCTGACTAGGTAGTTAAGAAAATGAATTGTAAAATTCTAAAGGGATTGGTGAACAATAAACGTATTTCCCCGTACGAATGTAAAAATTACATACCTATTTAAGCTTCAGTCCATCAAGATTACAAGGAAGCAGAACATACTATCGTTATATTTCCCGGAATCTCTATAAGAACTCCACAGGTATTCAATCTTTGGCATTTATTGTACATTGAATCGGCCTGGGTCTACAGATATATTATTTATTAATTGTCTATTGATTGTAAGCCGTAAGTATTTTAAATCCTCATTATTTAGTCACATAGAAAGACCCTGAACTATTTTAATTCTGAAGATAAGAAAATTAAATCTAACACACCAAACGTCCAAACTGTGACCAAGCTTTCGAAAATGATGGAAGGAGATCTGAATCGTGAAATCACATTCAGAGGATCGCCTAATAGCTTACAGATAATGGATGAGGGAGTTCGGAATTAATTATCTTTTAGGAAAACGCAGTCAACAAACCAGATATTTGCTTCTACTGATGCTGATTACATATTTCCAATGCCATTCTATGTGTGCGCATACAAATAGATACATATGTATTAGTGAATTTGCTGATTTGCTGAACTTGACTTTTCTGATTTTCTTGATTTTCCGCGTCGGATGGTCGAGCAGTCGAGCTAGGTCTTGCAGAATCTCATGCTAATAGGTGTGCATCTTGACGCTTTCGAAACCCCACTATTAAATAATAACTTGATGGAGGATAGCGAATAATGCAAAGTAATCAGTTACTTACAATGATATAAGTTGTTTTAGCCTAGGTTTAAGTTTGAATTTATGTAAATCAACCACATCATGCAATTTTTTTAGATCACGTTTTAAAGTACGTAGATAGTTTGTTTAAGTTGACTGGTTGTCTGGAAATTCTCGTTTCATGAACCCGAGTTTATAAACTGTTTCGTATATGCTGTGTACTATAGTAGTTGCTGATGACATGGTAGATACCGTACATAGTACAGTTGAAAAATTGCAAGTTTGAACCTCGTAAACGAATGCCATGATATGTGGTCATCTACTCATTAGTGCATAATTAATAATTGCATTTGTTTACATCTTCAAAACATCAAGTATTCCTTTATTTTAATCCACGTCTAAAAGTTCATCATGAAGTAGGTAATGCTTTGTTCAAGTTCGCCTACCATTCCGGTATATTCCAGCTCTGCAATTATCGGGAACATAAAATGAGAATAATTGCTCTACAGCATTTTCTGTATATAATAAACACATAAACCGTTTTAGCTTGTGATGTGGTAGTATTTAATTATTAGTAGGGAAATCGTTACCTCTGGTACACGAAAATAATACTGAAATTATGTACCATGGACTTATTTACGCAGCAGGATTTGTGTCAATGCTTTCAAGAATACTTAGAAGCCACTCGCTATATGAATCAACGTGAGTGAAACCGTTGATTTTTGATCCTTCTTCGAGTGACCGTTCTGCATATTTTGTGGTGTCACTGAATATACCCTGAAAATTTAGAAGTAGTCATATTAATTGCACTAGTATAACGGCACATGAACCGGCATAGTTAGGAAAGTAATGATAATTACAATTACCTTAAGTACATATTTAGACGAACCGTCATCGTCCGTGGAAAAAACAATTCCTTCTCCACCATCCAGAGAGGGTGTATCTAATAATAAAAGTAGAAAAGAAGCGAATACATAAAACTTTAACTGAATGATTATAATTCGAACCTGAAACTGCAAACTCAATATTGTTATGTTTTTGTCTTTATTCGAACCAGGTTCTAGAAATGAGGTCTTAGCACAAAATTTTCCAAATCCTTCGGGATCACATTTTTCTGAAGTAGTAACTTCGAGCTCTGAATACGTTGTTTCGTTTTCTTCAGTATATCCCACAGCCTGCAGAATAAATGGAATAAGTTTTTGTGAGTCTGTACGAATATAACATGAAAGTACATCCGCAAACCCGAGTCATCTCACCTCGTCTCATTTTGTGCAATAAATTCTCGTATTTGTAATTGAAATTACAAGCTAATTACAATCTCAAATACTCCGTCTCTACATTTATGGAAATACAGTTCAATTTTTATCAATGAGAAAAGTTCACAAAAATGGAGAAGAATCCGGTGTACGGCTATTGTTTAATGATATTTTAATTGTAAATAAGACTTGCATATCCAGTTGAACCGACGAAGGGAAACTGTTTAAAGTTTCTGAGGAGATAGCAAATAGGTCTGATGTACTGGTTATAAACTACTGACTTTGATATCTTAATCACCGCTATGTCAGATTGCTTCGTATCCAAGTCGAACAGCCATGAACACCAAATTTCCTCAACCTATTTATCGAATTAATTTTGTGATTTAAAATAAGCGGGAGTTCCAAAAGCATCATAATAGGCATTGTTTCGCAAGACATTCCTACACTTTTAAAATTGGAGACGGTAAGTAGAAGTTCTGTCTCTTTATTTTACATAATTACATGCACCCAAGTACATTTACCTGAAAGATCTGGGCGTTTGAAAAATCTTGAATTTCTGGGTAGTTTTTGATTGCTGATTCCAACCCCAACACAATTCGGAACTTTTCTGGTGATGCTTTCTCCCCCGTCGTGTCATACAAGCAGTGAGCAGCTGTGAGAAGAACGTTTCGCTCTATTAACGAAGCGCCACAAATAAATTCAACAGTGCCACTTGCATTCTCTTTGAAAATGGACGCATGCCAAGGAAATGTAGGAGATTTGTTCCGTCTAAATCCAGGTGCTCCAGAATTAGAATCGAGTCCACATTCTGCCGATTTTGTTAATATATTACCTCCAAATTAACTTACAACTTTCAGAATTTGCTCATGATTCATGGTAACTCTTCCATTATTATTGCAATGGTGAATATTACCCGGCTGACATGAGAAAAATACGAATGGTTTCCATTTCTTATTGTCATAGCACGTCATTTTGATGAAATTAGTTCGGTGAGTTGGAGTGTAAAATTTATCACAGCTCAAAATTGCTTCTGTACCCACAACAAGCTCGGAATCATTAACTTTCCCATTTGCATTCGAGTATTCAACTGCAACGCCCTAAATTGCGTAATTACAAAAATTGTAAACTGTCCACGATACACACGAGAGCAAATACTGCTCAAATCCACCAGTGAAAAACTTTATGTTATGTTTCGATAAATTTTTATCCAGATCAAAATTAAAAATGTGCTGGTTAATAGTCTACTGTGTAATAAGAAAACATTATTGTGGTTTCTGAATTTACTTCGCCTACGTTGACAGGAAAACATTTGGCAGCGGTAATAATGTGATTGAGAGCCGAAATCAAACGTGGGTCCTCATCGTTTTCGTGAGGACAATCAACTTGTCCATCACCAACTTGACTAATGTTAATGCATTTCCCCTGAAATCCACACTGGTAATATTTGTCGCTTAAAGAACATCGATTTGTGGCACTACAGTAAATCGGATCTTCGTCTGCACCATCATTTTCGTCTTCGCAGTCAATTTTTCCGTCGCACAACTTAAACAAAGGTATGCACTTGCCACTTGAACATGGAAAGGTGTTGGGATCGCATCTGCAAATCACAAAAGTAAATAATTTCAATTTTAGGCATGTTGGTCAAGTGTTATACGACTTACATCATGTGGCGTCTTATCCAGTCATTTTCGTTGTAGACCATGGCGATAAAGTAAGTTGAGTTGACATTACAATGGCCACGATCTTTTTTTGGGACTAAGCCAACAGGACCATTAAAAATCCACCGTGGTGGGCCCAAAGCAGGGATAAATGAAATAACATAAGGGCTGGACTTCCAAGCAGATGAGCTTCCGTGAGTTAAACAAGTTGAGTTGCCTATTCCATCACCTATTTATACGGGATAAATACATTTTTAGTTGTGTTAAAATTCAAGTAAGCGATATGTGATAAATAGTACCTGGTTCAACCTTGGCGCAAAAAACATCGTCCGGCAAAGAACGGTAATGGAATTTGTATGTATTGAAGCACATTTCGTCTGCAGACAGTTTGGATGGAAGTAGTTGGGGTTGATGGCTTCCTCTTTGTTCTAAAGGTCTGTTAAAGCCTCCCAGAAAACTTGCCTCTTCACGGAAAGTTATTATTTCAGAAAACTTTCCTTCAAACCCAATCTGTACCGTATTTTTAGAATTGAAACCAAAATCATGTGTTGTAGTATGTAAATACATATATTACGTCTCCGTCATATTAAATGTTTACAAATAAAATCCTTTTAAATCCTTTACAGATCTCAAAAATGGCAGGATGGCGAAAGGAATGCAGATGGGTCGAACATATGGCGTTTTGAAACTAAATGGGGTTTCAAGTCTGAAAATCACCAAATGATAATCTCGATTTTCGGACGAATTTTCGGTAAATGGAGCGACGTAGCTAACCTTGATTGAAATAAAGAATAAGATCAGAGTAGCTGAGTTATAAGACTAGAATATTATAGTTTACTTTTAAAAATATTAAGCAGTGCTACATTTGCGTATTGAGTAAAGTTATCTGCATCATCTAGGCCCGTGGAGGGCAATCCGGCGACGACAAGGTAGCGACTTGGAGATGGGATGCGATATCTTTTCTTCTTATTCTTGTGTAACGGGTAACCATACCCTCCACCAAATATTGTGAGAACGGTCGTGGAAGTAATCAGTGAACCCGTTAAAAAGTATTCAAACTTGGATTGAGGAGTTTTCTTTAAATAAATCGCAACTATCCATGGAATGGTTGTCCTCACGTCCCCCGCGATCTCGTTCGTCATCCCACATTCTTCAACTTATTACAGACATGGTAAAAAGACAAACATGGTCAGTATTTACAGTATTATCAAATCATGCCCACATTAGTTCAAAGTCAGAGCCTAAACTGATATCATGGAAATTACTTAGTGATCCGAACATAGTGGCGCAGGAACCGGGGGACAGGGGGGCATGTACCCCACGGAAAATTTGAGGTTCCTGCACCACTGTCCGAACGGGTACAATATCGTGTCCCCATACACAAACTCCGGGTGCAGTGAATTTGGTACCCAAACCGTAACCTGTAACCCTGGACCCGGGACCATCTTTTGCTGTGCCGGTACATCCTTCAAAATTCCTTGTAACGGGACCGGGTACACACTTCGTTGTACTATTACATGCAAAAATTCTCATTCTCAATACCTTTTAGTTGCATAAATTAAATTTTACCGCTGCACATAAAAATGCTTTTTTACCCATTAGACATATGTAATATTATCAAACGACATCGGCGTAGTAGGCGTTAAAATTGTAAGCGCCATAAATGAATTTCAAATGAGATGCGCGTTTTTTCTTAAATGCAGACCACGTTAAAGGTATTCCATCTAAAATATGCATGTAACATTTGCTGTTGGCCCAAAATGTTTGTAATGAAATGCATTAATATGGATATACCGTGGTTTGCCTTTTCAACAAAACTGTACTGTGCCGTCGTTGACGAACCAAAATATATTAGGCCCCGTGCTGAGCAAAGGGAATGCGTAGCGTACAGCAACACATTCTGCTTTAGGGGCATAATGCGCTTTACATATTTTGGTGTTAGCTAAGTATCATTTAACAATTTTTTTCATCGTAATTTCGTATTCATTAAATTGGTAAATATTCATTATATGTTCAATGCATAAGTAAGCATTCAAAGACATCCTGTAACATTAATAGGTACTTATCGTTGGTTACAAGCTTTTACATAAACTAAAAACTGCGCAGGATTTTATCATTACTTTGGGTATTTTTTCTTGTATCTTAAGTACCCGTAGACTTCGGGGGTACGAATATTTGGGTACCCAAAATGTGTACCCGGGTCCGGAACCCGAAACTGAACATTTATCCATAGGACTGGATACAGGCGGACCCATCCAGAGCACTAGTAATTACTAGAACTTACCATTGGGATAAAACAATTGTGCTGGGTCTTGTCCAACTTGTGCGCTCACGATTTCTAGTAGGTTAAAGTTATGACTTAGTAATAATATGATAAAAAAGGTGAACAGTCTTCCAGGAATATTGTTAAGACTTTGTGTCCTATTATATACAGGTTTACATGGAACTATATCGTATGGCCACTGAAGAATCATTTTCTTCAAGTTTTAAGCATAAATTGTCTGATTTTTTGTTTGATTTGGATTTAATTAAGGGAAGAATTGTTGACTTGCAACTAAAATTTTCACAGATTTATGCTACAAATATTTAGTGTCGATATAAGAATTATTGTTGCACAGAAATGAAGGCACTTTCCCGCACAACTTTTTAAGCTTTTCAAGAAAAAATCATGAATCACAAGTTTCGACCCGACGGTGGATACTATAGTATAAATATATTATTAGTTATATGTAAGCAAAAAACGTGTGTAAAGAATTAATTAAAAATCACATTTTGAGAACCAAAAATATTGTTTTCAGTTTATTAATATTTGTGTATCAAATGTATTGTTTTAGTCTTTACAACCGATTTGCTGTTTTCAACCAACTATGTACTTATGTAGGTTGTCCTTGCCTGATGAGTTCCAAATAGCTAAATCAGATCGAATCACGTCTATGAAACTACAAAAGTGGTTAGGCACAACAATCCTTGAAACTGACTTTTGTTGCATACCTTGAGCAGTACAGTCTTCTTTTTCCTACCTTTGAAGTCTTCGTAAGAATACATATAGATGTAATTACTAGCTTTGTTAGTATTCATTAGTCGATCGTTATACATACTGCGACCACTAAAAACGTGTCCAGTACGGTATGTAGTTACAGAATACAGATGTACATAGATACTTCCATTTATTACTCCACAGAAAACAAGCATTGCTAAATACGTGCGACTATAGTTGAATTATTGTGAAACATACATGAAATAAACTCACCTTACGAATTACGATATAGGCAACTATCATATTTAATAGGAATGTAATTAAATTTATAAAACATGGAAGAGAATGAGATGATGTAAGGTGTAGTGGTTGTATGGGCCGATTATTAACTAGATAATTATGGCTTTATTGCAATTCTATACAAGTCAGTATAAAACAGCTAACATTTTACTATAAAACATTTTACATACATAACATCATAGAACGAAAATGAATGTAGCATGATGATAAAAACTAAGTGGCGCAAGCCGTCAATTGGTTTTGTCTGTGCATTTTTTCAAAAGAGTAAATACTTTAAAAAATCCGGTGTTTTTATGTTTTTTCGAAAAAATTGATATAAGATTAAAAACGGTACTTCGCCAACAAAAATTCATGCGCTGCTCTCTAAGGCGCTTCGAATGGTATTTCATGTTAAGCACTTTTCTAAAATTGTGAATTTAGTAAATTATAGGGATACGTGCACCTAATTAAGTATATGTACATATGCACAGGTATCGTATGTCAGGTGTATACAGTAGGATAATATGCTTGTGGGGGCACTCTCTGCAATAATGTTTGTTTGTTGACTTTATTCAAGTGTCCAATCAGCTCAGTGCAAGTTATGTCATAAGGTACAGCTAATGTTTCACCGAAAATGAAATAGATGCCAGGATGAAGGATTTGACCACCAAACTATCAGATATGCACAACAAACTGGAGTGTCCTTAAAATACAATTCAGTCAATTCAGTGGTATGATAAGTTTCAGGAAAAACTATCTGGATATATAATTCATATAGGATTGGATGAGGAAGCAGATTTATGCATGTAATTCTCAACCATGTAAGAATCCTAGGAATGCGTTACATTTGAAAGAGATGGGCATATTTATATGATCAAGATTATTAATTCACGAACTGCAAAAACAGCAATAGATTTTTTCAAAGGCAAAACTGAAGGTAAGTAATTTTCAGCACGGTCAAGGAACTATATTGTATAAACACATAAAAGTTCAAGGTCAAATACCAACTTAATGCATAATACAGTCATTTTATTTGCGAACTAATTTTGTAATGCGTTTTGCAATGCAAATTACTGATTAAGCCGATAAAACCGAGTTCAACAATTGCATAGCGTAGAATTTAGAAAGTCATCGACACTTTCATGCAGGTTCAGTTACTAATAGCCAATAAGATGATACAATAAAATGACTCCAAGTACGACATGATTCAAGGTAATTCAGCTGTTTTATATTCCAATAACAAACTACGCTGGAAATTAATTTTACATTCATGAAGAATAACAAGGAGTTGGATCTGGATTATGAAAATGAATGTGGAAATCGAAAGATGTAATTAATTATTATTGTGGTGGCAGCTGTAGAAGTTTAAGGTTGCATCGAGCAGTAGACTTTTAGACCTACCACGAAATTACTTACGAATACATTTAACGAATAAACACATTACATATTGTAATGACGTAAACGTGGGTTATCTAAACTCTAAAGAGAGAACATGAACTGACAGAAATTAAAATTTCATGCGTCCATGTCACAAATTGTAACTAGTAACCACTATTGCGAATTCTACTGTAAATTTTGGTCTTGTAACAATTAATTGGTTATAATTATTTAGTTTACGACATCTCACAGTGTATATACAATCTGTACAATACACTTACGTTAGTAAGTAGACACTCATACAATCAAAATAAGTAACAATAATGGTTCATAAAATTACACCTAATACATGAGGAACGAATTTAAATTTTTTGATTAATGTGTAATAAAATAATTAATTATAATACGATGATAAAGCCACAGAATATTTCTGGGACAGCTTTAGATCCATGAACGTAAGAAATCTTCTCCTCTACTAATTACACCTCTATCCGTATCATCTATCTATTTCCCTTTCAAAGTTCAAATATTCACACATCATACTAATTAATTTTTCATTTACTCACAACGAAAACAACAGACAAATAGGTCTTCCACAGTTCCATTCGAGGACAGCCACCCACATATGTGGCAATATAATGGTATGGTTGTAATAATTTATTATCATTATTTTATTGTTGTTCATTTGTTAGACGTGATTTCGCTTTTTACTGGTTGGGGAACCGAAGCCGAAAATGTCATTCAATATTCATTGGAACTTCATTGGATGCTCCACTGACTGCATCAATCTGAACTGAATTATACAAAGCCTGAAGTTCTTGACTGTTCTTAATATGGGCTACAAATTCCATTAGAGGGATGTGCTTATCTGAAATAAACAGCAACAGAAGCAGTGTTGGTAATTTATTCATTTACATTCACTCCCTCCAATCAGAAATTAACTCGCATTGGTAAAGCTTACCAGCATCAGGTATAGAGCTAAGAGCGCTCACTGCACGCAGCGCAGCCCGCTTCAATTCGTCTTGTTTCTCATACTCTTGCTTGACAGAGTTAGCCTTTACTTTAAGTGTGACGGTGGTCTTCAAAGGTTCAATGAGACGATCCAACCTTTGATGAACTTGCGAAGGACATAACTGAGCCAATCGAGCAACCATAAGGTACGTAAGCATCTTGATATCGTAATGATCTCTCAAGCCATTCTCAACATGTGTAAGGAAGTCTCGGATGTCCAATCGATCCAAACAAGAGTCCAATAATGTATACATACATTCGAATGCTGCTTTCCTTAGATCCAATCCATCATCGACTGAATGCTTAAAAGGTCCCATCTCAACCTCCCTAATAAGCTCTTTCTAAAATTCAATTTTTAAAAAGTCAGTAAGCGACTTAGTCCTTTCCCTTTCAAATGGTGTGCCTTTATGCTTTTTTTGCATCTACCAAACTGTATTCATTAATAGGTTACCACACTTACCCTTATCTGAGTTTCCATGTAAAGTTGAGGTAAAAGTTCTGGAAGTAATTCTCGAATAAGTGCTGGTTTATTATGAGCAGCCGAATTGAATGCAACCAATGCCACTCTTCGGACATTAAGATCAGGATCTGATAAACTTTTCAAGAAATCTCCAATGGCTTCCTTCAATATGGGATCAATAGACTGTGGCTGATCCACAATCGTAAATTTCACAGCTGTCACCACAGTTGTTCGTAAAAGATTTGATTGAGAAGCTAAAGCTTGTTTCAGTCTCGGTAAAAAGGTTTCAGGATTAGCAAGTGTTAAACGTCCTAGACATTCTGCTACTACGTTACGTGTTCCTTCCTCCGGGCATTCTGCATGACTAAATAAGGCTTGCCAAATTTCTTCCGTATACAATGAAATGTTCAAATTTTGTTGACCGGAAATTATCTGTATTATCCAAACAAATACTTCATTTAGAATCAATACTACTCGACGCACCATGAAATAATACCCAGTTCCACTTATAGAAAATTAAAAACAAAACATTCATTGAGATAAACCCTCACTTCTTTGAGAGCATGAAGGAGCAAGTACTGCTTTCGGGGTTGCCGTTCCATTTCAGTCAACAGATCAGGAAGAAATGAGGGTAGGTTGCCAATAGCTGTCCAGCCAAAAGAATAAGCAGCTGCTGTCTTCACTTCTTCCGATGAATGAGAAAAGTAATGCAAGATTGTTTGCCGCAAATCATTCAAAGCAGATAAATCCCTACAAAAAAATAGAAGCTCATCACCGAACTAAATGACCAAATACAAATTACTTATGCGTCTGGATTTAGTTGACCAAAAATATAGAAAATGAGTATAATATAGAAGTAAAATCCATGAGTATCTAAACGTTCTACGTACGTTAAAATTCCTGTAATTATTGGTGCGCCAGTTAAGTTTGTATTCTTTGAATTTTGAATTATTTTATCAAATATAAAAAGCGGATGTGTTTACACTTTGTTTAGCGTAGCGAACCACCGAGTTATTCAAACTCATTTTCATTAATTATTATTATTCATGCTGACTGACTCAAAAGGGGCAACTATTGTACACCACAGCAGAGTAGTATACTACTTAGACTAGGCACTCATGCCCATAAAGAACTTACACATGACGTCCAATCTCCCCAATGGACAGAAGAGCAACGACAACTTGAGTATCATTCAGAGTCGTAGTTTTTCCTAAATCCTGGACAAAGCATTTTGCCACTTCTACAGCTTCGGATCCACCAGCGCTGACACTAATCACCGCAATACACTTGGCTAAACTATAATAGCTTTGCTTATGATGTGTATCTATCTTTGTTGGAACCAGGGTAGAATCATGCTTTAAGAAAATTCCCAGGAGTTTTTGTGATGTAAAATGTGGAATGTTGGCTACCACTAAAGCTCTCAAAAAGTCCATGAGTGCTCCTAAAGCAGCTCCTGAAAATGAAAAGTAAAAAATACATCCATATTATTCAATGCAAAAAAATTAATTTTTTGTCACCACATCACACCAAAGAGACGAGACAAATAACCTAGAGCAGCTCAAATTTATTTTAGATTTGCAAGGTATAGCGAAGGTTAGCAAGCCAAAGCCGACAAGGAGAATTATTTTACGTACCTTGCATTAGGGGTGACCTTACAAGAACTCTAATAGACGGCATGCAAATAAGGGCAGCTTGAGTCAACGCCTGAGGCTGGTTAACAGCGATAGAAGTCATAAGTTGAAGTGCTTGTTGAGCGCAGTGAAGATCACTCTCATTCAAAAGTGGTGACAATTCATTGATGACAGCTTTAAGGAGAGCTTCATCCATCGTTCCGTACCGACGAACAAGAGTATCGAGTAGATTTAGTGTGGCCAGCTTCAATGCACGTTGGTTCTTCCTTAGGAATGAAGCAAGAACAGGAACGGCTTCAGCGAGAACATAGCGAAGATCCAAGTCCACAAGTTTAGAAGATGCCATTAGATTTAAAGCTTTAACTGCAGTCAATCTAGTGATTTCATTTTTGAGACGCTCCAAGAAAATAGGAATACAATTTGGCCACTCCAACGGAATGCAGGACCCTAAGTGCGCCAACAAGGTGGCCATGGTTGTAATGGCAGTTTCTTTAACTTCCTGATCAATATCGGTTGCCTTCAAACGATGGAGAACTACGGGGTAAATGTCGTTTGCAATTCTGGTAGCATTTTCATGTTCCTTAACTCCGGGCTCAGCACTTCGCACGATTTTGATTAGCTGCTGAAGAGCCAGTAAAGCTTCAGCTGTTACTTTGTAGAAATTATCCGCAGCACAAACAAGGAGAGACGGGAGCAAAGTTTCCACGTGTGGTTGGACCACATCAATTGAATGTGACGCCATAATACAATAGACGAAAGACAGCGTGTTCGTACGTACGTTTGAGGTTGACGTTCTATCGCTAAAAGTATAATAAGTTGATTAAATTTAATTCGAATTTAAATGGGTTAAGATAATAACATGCTGTTCGCTAAATTCTAAACGTACGCAAGACAGTTGAGTACGCCACTCATCATGCCGGACAAGTAGGGAGCGAGACACCCTGGAAGTACTCCAACAAGATCCGCCAGAAGCTGCAAAGCCGCCAATCGACTTCGGTAACATTTTTCCTTTAGCTGCTTCTGAACAATTTTCACCAAAGTTTGGATTTGGGACTGAAGAATTTCCACTGCCGCAGCAGCATCTGGACTTGGTGGTAACCCGGTCTGTTTGGATTCTTTGAGTGCCATAACAGCAGGTTTTGTGGCTCTGAGCACAGCTCTCCAAGCACTGAAGACATCGCACCGAACGTTCTCTTCGCGTTCTCTGAATCGAACAATGAGAGGCAGGGAAACATGTCGGTACACATACAGCAAACAGTCAGGTCTTGAGGTGATGACGGCTTCAATGCATTTCGCAGCTGCTCGTCGTACTTTCCAAGACATATCATCATCATCAGAGTACTCATCTTCTTCCTGTTCGTCCTCATCATTTTGAAGGTCGTCATCGTCATCACCAGTCGTTGTGTCCATACTCTCCTCATTCATGGGCACAAATGACGCCCCGTCATCGTCATTGTAGTTAGGATCGTGAGAAATCAATTTCACACAAAGTGCCAGCACAGGCTCCAAATGACCCAGAGAAGCCATTTCTTGAGGGCAGCGGGACACAAATACTTCAAACGACTGCAGAGTATCAGAAAAGTAATTAAGTAACGAAAATAAAGACATCGTAAATGCAACGTAGGCTTTATATTAATTATACATAGCCAACCTGTAAAGAATTCTCTTTGAGCTCATCGTCATCATGAGCCTGACAGGCGTGCATGAGCATGTTCACGACATCGTTTAGGTAGCCTGAAAATCGCTGTCCAGAATTTTTGCATACAGTGGCACAACACTGTATGTAAGTATTAGCTTGTCCACCCTGTAATCCTTTCTGCATTTCGTCCAACAATATCGTCACCATCTTCTCATAGTGAGGAAGTCCACAAGAAGCAGCCAGATGACCCAATGCCACAACAGTTCGCTTCCTTACTGCCTGTCTTCCTGAACTCAACTGTGGCAGCAATGCATCTAGCAACATTGCATGGTACGGGTGAAGGATGGAACCGAATCGGGATAGTAAATCTCCCAAAATATCTAACGCCTCAAGTTGCACAGTCACGTCTTCTTGCTGTTAAATAAACATTAAATTTCAAATATACTCAGCTATACAGATATTTTTGTACTTGAATTCGGTCTGTAACTGTTTTCATCAATGCTTTGGACATTAAGCCACTGTGTATATTAATGCTTACATAAGTTACTGTATCAAATATTTCGATTTTACCTTGGCTATTGCAACTGAAAGTTTTCCAATAATTTTCTTGCAAATAACACTAGCTAACTGTTGTGATGTTAGCGGTAACTCTGTAATTACTGTCTTCAATCCAATGGACGAAATATCTCTTAGTTGTTCTTTGTCACCAGTCATATTGGTGCACAGAGTATCTACAATAGTTTCCACCTGAGGCTCCTTCACTTTATTTACTAATGGTCCAAGGCTATTTATAAAAACAAACACTTAAGTCACACTCAAGTCTTTGGAACTGTTTAAAAAAATTAAACTATTTACTCCGACGACCAACAAATAAGCAAAACAAGATTCTTATAACTGCCAGCTGCCACTTACCATTTCACAGCCAAATTTTGAACTTCTCCATTTTTATCTTCTAGCAATTTTAATAACATCCTTACTACTTTCCGCTCAGAATCATCATCCAACTTTATCGAGTCCTTCTGAAGTTCAGACATCAGATCGTTGGTGGCCATGAAGCGAAAATCCTTATCGCTTGAGGTCATCTAAAGCATGCAGATCAAATGTAGAACTTGTTACATAGTACATAATGGGATAGATATTCGTTTCAAAACATCACTAAACCATACGAACAAACGACATCCGAAAAACATATTATTATAAATAAGAGCCTCACCTTCTCCAGAAGATTCGCGATGTGAAATGAAACGGTCGACATCCTTGCAGATTTAGACGATTTCGGATGAAATGCTTCGATATCTAACAATGAACTCTAAAAACGCAAAAATTAGAAACATTGTTATTTCATCAATACATAACATAAAGACCGAAAACCCTTTCAGTTGAATTTTAAAACAACATTCAACATTTTGCTGGTCAGGTTACAAAAAATAGTATTAGTTTTTTTTCAAATAACTCAGCGGTCTTAGCCATAGTCTTATCAAATATTTTCCTTGTCATAATAACAAATGATGTACCTCCAACTATTTCTTGTTACTTGCAGTATCGCAATACTAAACTGTTTTCACTGTTGGAGTTTTTAACAATAACAGCTTGTTTCGAACAAATGATTTCCTAACGACAAACGATAGAGCAATCCAAAATCATTTTATTTATAATTACAACATAATTAACAATTTGAATTAACAACCAGAGGTATAACTCAAAATTTGTCATTCTACGACTGCTTATAACACGTAAGGACTGTAGTTTTTTATAGCGATGAAAATATTCAAGTCAATGACATCGCTAAACATCCACAACATGATAAGGAACGTCAAGCACAAGACGATTATCAGTACCGATATAGTATTGATGATTTAGTGTCAATGATCAACAATAATGGATCAATAATTGATACTTGTGACTTTTTGACTTGGCTACCGAGCGAGGATCAAGGAAAGCGGTCAGCGGTATGTTATAATTATGATTATGTCATATGTAGCGGTAATCGGTAATCCTTCGTCATTCATAAATCCCTTGTTCTGATCATTTTGATCCAGTCTGGAAATGACAATTGACAACGGTGAATGACAATAGAGAGGACAATGATGACAGACAAATACGCATTTAAGTACTACTATTTCCTTTTAGGTAAGTTCAGTTTGACCAACTAATGACTAATCCATCTCCACCGGGGTCATGCAACTGATGAAAGTCAAACTGTAGGAATTTACGAATAATATGATTAGTCAGCGGTGGTCAAGTCACACGTAGTGGTTGGAAATAATGTGGAATTGGAAATAAAAGACGGTGATGGGACATGGGAGGGGATGAGTGACCAACTAAATGAGTGTTCTTACCTGGTGTCGTTGCTGTTATGTTGTAGGTTAATAGTGGTTGAAATAATAAATAATTAATTGTTGGAATATAATTTTCCGCCGTCCTCTCATTCGGTGTCGGTGTCGGGATCTCTAAATCTAATATGTGTATGTGTAGCCAGTAGCCAGTGCAGACAATTGGAGGAATAGGAGTAGAGGAGGATTTGCTATGGATAGTACGCTACGCTCTTTGTAGATATCTCTCACTCACCTCCTCTCCATGTACTGGCAATTGTAGCTATCAAATGACAAGTACTGCTAGCAGCGGTAGCTTTAGTTTCCAGTCATACATACTCCCCTAACCCTACACACTGAACACACTCTTCATCTTCACTACACTGGGCCTTCCATAAACTACGTTATTTTCACGAAGGGGAAGGGAAGTTAAACGTATCATCCTAAATTACAGCATTCACGCCAAAAATGAGAAGCCAAAGTCCAGGCAAAATTATATAACGTCTTTTACACAAGCTGCCTTGCAAACCACGAGTATACACTTTACTTCAAGTAACGCTGCATCAGTGCAATCTGCAATCCCACTAGGACGCTGCCACATATTACCGAAAGTTTAAAAGGCAAAAAACGGAAAACGTGACGAAGGTGGGCAATGTGAACAGTTTAGTTGCACCTAAACTAAAAAACTGCATCGTTTTTTGTGTACATTTTAAAAAATTGCATCTATTTTAAGTAGGTAATTTAAAAAAGTGTATCTGCTTTTGTGTAAATGTTGAAGGTATGTACCCCAGCACGATTTTTGATGTAATTAATTAAATTGATTGAGAGTAGATTGAAATAATTCGGTAATTGTAATATACGCCTAAATGTGAAAATGAAAACATTTGCATGTAACTAATTAATTAATTTCGGCCTATAGTCATTTTATAATGGTATTAATGTACTTGAGAACCATGCCAAACTCCAGTCTCAGCTTAATCAGAGTACGATTCCCAGGCTCGGTCAGTTAGTTAAAAAACGTAAGTCCTAGAAGCGCGAGTACTTAAGGGCTTTAAGGAGTCATTTTATAAATACCTAGGTAATTGGTTTCCTTCGTTTTCTCGACGCTGTTCTTCGTCCCGGAGACAGACAGTTCACGCATTTGTTCTCACATAATGGGGGGTGCGTCAGTGTAGTTGAACGTTGGCAGCGGCATGTTCAGATTTGGATTTCTATTTACTTTACACTGGACTAAACAGTTTAAATGTCAAATTACTGTAGGTCACCTAATTGTGATCAATTTTGCGCCCTAGATGCTATCGTTCTCTAGCAGTGTTCAATGACATCTATTTGCTTACGCTTAGCTGTACTGTATAAAGCCGTTATTTGATACATATTTTACTTACATGGGGACGCTGGAAAGTCACACTGTGCACGGAATCACCGAATCATCATTGATCAGTTGAACATAATCACAGTTTACCAGAGATTGTGTGATAGGGACTAACAATTTCGATTGAGCCATTCAATCGAGGTGCATGTAAAGCCAAGTTCTGGCGGAATGCGAATCGGTATTCAGATAAATGTAATTACAAAAGTTTAATATAAAGTACTTTATTTGCTATCGCAGTTTCAAATATGTGCTGTACACACGGTATACAAGACCACTCAAATAACGACTTCATGAATATTGAGCACAGAATAGTCAGAACAATTGCAAGCATGTTCGAGCAATCAACATAACATGATGGAAAGAAACAAAATCAGCAAAGCGTTTTCGTTCAACAACCGAATTTACCTTAAAACGTCGTGGTGCTGTTTTTGCCTAATAAAACTCATGCGCGAGTATTTTGTGTTTTGTTTTAAGAAGAAACGCAAAATAAATAAGGAGAGTAAAAGATGCATGGGTGTCGTCAAAATTCACTAAGTAGGGCTGATAAGATTAATGCAAGCTCCTTTGTCGCCCTTGTTGAACGTATGTACACATTAAAAGGTAGTAAAAGAAGACTCCTGAGTCCTGAACTGAAGGCGAGAGTGCAAGAGCAAAGAGCAAACGCAAAGTCATCTGTCCGTACCTTCGTGCTACTCTCATCATCCAGCCATACCCATAGTTCTATGGGCTATGATCCAGCCTCAAAAATCAATCCATGGTTTCGTACAAAGCTGACTCGGAAGTAACTCTCCTAGCAGCACTGCATTAGATTATAATACCTTGAGGATTACCTGTTGATTGGAAAATTGTAACTTCACAAAACTTTTGAATACCTTTCCTATTCGCTTTAACATCATAAGATCACTAGAGCCGGGATGCTTCTACAATTTACACGCATCAGTTTACTACTGTATAATCCCATTCAGTATGTAGGTAATTAGTAAAATGGACTTTTACTTTTATCTCAAAAACGCATTCGAGAATGAATTATAATTATGCAAGATCCTTGATAGTGCATTTGAAAAATTCGGTTTTTGTTTCTGCTAGTCAAATAAGGGAACTGTTGTATGACGCTAGATAACGCCCTTTCCATTAGCTTCCAATCCGAATCCCATTTCTCAGATGTAATTATATTACCTAATTACTATCAGTATCACTAAAGTTGGACTTTTCCTGTTCCTTTATTATCTTCAACTCAGCCCAATATGATTTCCTAGTTGCATGTCGTGTCATGAGATCATGAATGAATCTCTCTAATTACAGTTGCATACATCTTATCTATAATGCTGACTTCATAGAAGTTTTACGAATTACGAATGAAATACGTTTACGCCAGCCCACATTTATTTTATTTTGGAAAATTAGATTAATTTTCATTAATTCTAATATAGGCAAATGTGCAGTCCATGTCACCTGAGTCATCTCTCTTTTATTTATGTGGGCTGTCGGCTAATCTACGACTACGACCCGGTAATCCAGTTCGCATCTTCTCGTCATCTCTCCATCACATGTTCGAAATCTTCAAGGCGCTAAATTGAAGAGTTTCATAGGATGAGCAATCATAACAAACTAGAAGCTCGGCTATTCTACGTCAAATGTTAGACTTAAATAAATTGTCTAATTGTCATTATTACAATCAAAAATCACTACATATTCTCAAACTTAAACGTACAACTAAATCAATGAAACTCAATGAGTAAGAAATTCACTACAAAAGAGGTAATTAAAATTCTCTTGGCTAAAGAGACCACTGGCACTGGTCACTGGTCCTCTAAGAGCTAGAAATCGTGCACATGCTTTTCCACAAACTAGAAAATGATTTTAAATGTTTACAATTAATTACAAAATCATGACTAATAGTTTTACATTGAATATAATTCATGTCGTTTGGTTATCGTTTTTGTTATCGGGACGATTGTATATGGTACTTGCGCTGTTTATACTTCAGTGGAAAATCGTTTTGGTGGCGTTTTTACCAGTTATCGTATACACCTGTACACAAGTAAGTTGGTATTGGTAGTTCGTTCTTGGTATCAATTGGGAATAACACGAGGTAGGAAAAAGTACAGGTAGGTAAATAACGTATTAAGTCATTACTGCTTTTTTGTTCTAGAAAAAGGTGTCCGGTGTTTTGTCATTTGTGGCCCGTACAAATTACACATTATTTTAATAGTATGTAATTATCAATGTACTATATATAGGGTAAAAGAAATACCAATAGGCAGTCGTGCTTTCGTAAGTAATTAATTACCATTTATTACACTCCCTACTGTTACTATACTGTTATATACTTATACACCGGTAAGTTGGTAAGTCAGCACTGTCACCAGTATCACCAACCAGCCACACAGTGATTGCGATCGGTATTACAAATCCAAACAGGAAAAACAGGATTTTTAGGAAATTCGCATAAAATAGTGGGTTCCTACTACAAAATGCATATATATGCTTGTATTTATGAATTCCAAATTTTTGACCGGAAAAATCAGGAAAATCAGGATTTTTCGGGATTATCGAAGCTTTTCAAAATTTACACTGCATATAATGAGAGCTTTGAGAGCTTTTTTATCCTTTACACTAGATATAATCTAATTTTTCCCCTGACCACCCAAAAATTTAAAGTTCCGGAGCCGATGTAAGTGTGCAACTTTTATTGACCGCAAGAAAAAAATAAACCAAAATCAAAACTTATTGAATATGAAGTTTTTCGATGTTATTATGCATAGCTGGCATTATATTTAAAATCAGGATAAATCAGGATTTTTGTTCGAAAAAAACAGAATAAACAAGGATTTTGAAAATTGAAAAACAGGATTTTTGAAGCGAAAAACAGGATTTTTTGGGTTGCCCTACTAATTATTTTACTGTCGTCTGAATGGTACATTATTCTATTCATTTTAGTTACCATTCATTTAATTCATGTAATGCAACTTGAAGCGATAGTATAATCAGGTTCTGCATTATGAATTAATTATTTTGGGCACTGTCAACTGTTAGCAATATAACTGCAAGTGAGTGTAAAACGAAAAAACGGACGGTAGACCGTCTTCATTTGTCATTGTTGACTGTTGTCAACGGAGCGAATAGGCCACGACTGACTGTGTAGCTAGATCTAAAGTCGTCAGTCACTGCAGATGCTGCAGATTCCAATAATGTCGCGAATAATTAATTAGTTCATTATTATCCTCACCTAGGCCTTGGCCTGGAGGTTGGCTTGTTGGCTTTGCAGTTGGCACTTTGGCACTGTTGGCAGTGGCTAATAAATTCCCTCATCTCTCTTGCGTCTTCGTATTTTTATGTTGAGCATGCTCCTCTTCCTACCTAGCAGACTTACAGAGGCAACCAGAAAGTTCTAGGCATCAGGTTTCGGATTTCGAAAGCGCAATCATTATATTAGCAATTTAGCAATCGTAGTCATAAATATTAGCTTTCGTAGTTAAAAAGAGAAAACATATTATTGTCGTTGGCATTATTTGTGACAATAAAATAATGCAATAACTTTATGAAAATTAAAAGAAAATTGATTTGTTTTTATCTTACATTCAGCAATTAAATTCATTGGAAATTGGGGGTCATTTAGTCGGTGGGACAATGGATGCCTTGAAGTTAGCCTTAACACAAGGCTCAAAAACACCTCTTATGTGGCTTCAAGAAATATGTGTTAAACAAGGATGTGCGATGCCAAGTTTTGTTGAAAGAGGTAAAAATACACATTACTTACAGTTATGTATGTGATACAAGTTTCATCATTCATCAGTTAGCAACTAATTTCTGGAAATAATTAATTCATTTCGTTTTTTTCACATGTTTTGCATTAGACATGAGAACTTGTGCATCTGATCAACCGATGTTTGAAATTACTGCATCCGTGTTTAAATTTCAGGGGAAAGATTATTCAGGTTATCTAATTCATTAGACTACATTGACTACAATTATTAGTTACACTATAATTATAATATCAGTAATATCCCACATGTTTTGGAAGATGTCCATTCATCCGTTCAACAAGTCAACAAGTTCAACAATCTTTAAGTCTTCACTTAAAGATTAATCACAGAAGGATTTCCTTCGTATTTTAAACTATTTTTAGCAAAATCGCCTACTTCAAGTGAGGTGAATCTTGTTTGGATTGAACTATTATGACACCAAGGACTGATAAATCGTAATCTATAAAATTACAGAGAAAGGTTTGGCTCGTAATAAAAAAGATGCGAAGCAAGAGTCAGCAGTTAAGGTGCTATATGCGATGGGTATAAGACCTCAAGACTTGGCTGAAATTAAAAGTAATAAAACTACTGCAAATCCGTACCGAACTGTGAGCAACGCTATGGACACGTCTGCCTCTCCCCCTGCTACTGCTCAGCAGGAAAACATCGACCCAGTACTTAGTGTCACTAAAGCAATGGAAGCAACAGAAATTAGCATTACGAGTGTCACAGACCTAAATGATCTATGTGAAAAAAGAAATCTGCCCCCAGCTGATTATGAGGTAGGACATCCGATCCATCCGATCTCTATTATCATGGTCACATATTATGTACATATGCATTATTAGTATTATTACGTTGTATAAGTGCATCTGGTTCGACTTTTTAAGTTTTGTCTCACCCTCTGTTTTGTTCATAGTTAGTAGACGAATATGGACCTCCTCACTCCAAAACATTTCACATACGATGTCGCATAAGAAACAGTAACGGGGAATATTTTGAAACGATGGGCATAGAAAACCAAAAGCAAAAGGCTAGGCGACGATCAGCAATGTTAATGCTAGATAAACTCCGTGGTATTAAACACAGTGATGCTTCACTTCGGGATTTAGTTTCTCGAACGATCAACCGAGATGTCAATCGATCATTGCGAGCGCCATGTAATAATCGGCAAAACTGTCAGCAACTGATTTCACATGCCCAACATCGCTTCCAATGTTTTATAGGAGCAGCTATTCGCCGGCTTAACGATGAAACGGTGAGTAAACCCATCTTGCAATAGTCTATAGACATCAAGCTTTATGTATTTTAGTTGCTGTGATAGTTAGTGTTAAAATCAGATGAGTAAATCAGTGTTAAATTGATGTAGTTGCGTAGCTGTATATACTAAAAGTAACTTACCGTCGATGAAGAGTCAAAATGACGTAAATCCAAATGCCGCTAAAAGCAATATGCAATAAATCCAAAACATCTTAAAAACAGCATGACCTAAATCCACATTTGAACTAATGAATTTAGGTCATTTTGCTTTTAACTTCCATTGGATTTAAGTCGTGTTGCTTTCTGATGCAATCGGATTTAGGTCATTTTGACTCTTCATCGACGTTATTCTTCTATCTGCTTGTGCAATTCTACAATTTTCTTGTAATTTTTTTTCGAATTTAAGAAACAAATCAAGAGTTCGTGATCGTGATCTAGGGGTTTTTGCTCTGGACAGTATTTAACCTACTCGTGCTGATTTTGAATATTGTTTGGTTGTATTTGTAGGACGTTGACAATAGAGCAAATCAAATTATTTTGAATGAAATCGAGGGTGAAGAGAAGTTTAAAGTGGAATATGCAGAAGCCCCACTTCCAGCTGAAGGAGGGTCTATTCAGTGCTACTGTAAATTAATATACCCTCCTGACAGTCAAATCAGTGGTAATCCTTCTGTTTTTGTGGGGTCTGGGACATCAGCGCATGAGTCTCGTGAAGATTCTGCTTACAAAGCATTACAATTTCTCAAGGAAATGACCAGAGCCTAATGCTATTCTGTTGTCAGTAGCGACTGTTAATACCTTTTACTTTTTATGAGATGATGGAAAGTATAACTATATTTGTATCGTTAGATAGTAGGTAGGCATTCTTGATAGAGATAATAGAGAATAAATGATTCCGAACAGCGGTATCGTTAAACAATTGTTCTTCAATTTTTCCTACACATAAGTAGGAATTCGACCATAATTCTAATTATTAATCAAGCATTTAGCCTTTGATTCCTTTTGTATTTTGTGTTAGAATGTTTGCCTTTCCAACAATTCCACGTAGCTTAATATTCGAAAACCGTTTCATGTGCTCCCAAAGTGTCAATGAATCGTCAAGCATTAAACCTCGTACATACTAAAGTGGAAAGGACGACTAATAGGAGAAACTTCATTGTGATATTCATCGTTGTAGAATTGCAATATATACAAAGCCCTCCACTGATTTTACTTTCTGTTATTTTAGTGTGCTAAGCTACATACATACCTTGAGGTTTTCTTTATCGTATTTGTAACCGTTTAATGTATCCGATTTTGCCTTTCTGTTTTTGCCGCTAATTCGCACTTGTTTTAATTGTGTTGGGTGACAGTACATTATGCTTCTTTGGCAGAAAACTAGTTCACAATTTTTCTTTCAATAAGGGAAGCAATACACTATGTGCAGCGACTGACGGAAAGACTAAAAGTGGTTAGAAATAATGAAGTGATTATCTAGGTTAGCGCATCGGAGTTGAGAAAAGACATAGCCCCGCATTTGAATCCGGGACATTCCCCTGTGCAATAACGTAAACGCAGAAAATCTTCATAAAATTATTGGAAGGGGTGCATATCACCGATGCCGATGACCTTAATATACCAATTTGTTGATAAGAGATTTGACATTCAATAGTTCATTTGTATTTAGTTGCTTCCACAAAAGAATGAATCCGTACCTCGTGTTGATACAATGTGATTACAATCTTATTATAATGTGTATTTGATATAAATAGGCATATAATTATAGTAGGTATAATATCATTATATTCTGCTCAGATATTGTTCTTGATCGTCCTGTTGCTAAATCATGTTTTAGACCAATTTTAAATGAATAAAAGTAATGTCAGAGTCTTGCTCCTGAAAATGAATTTTTAAAAAAGATCATTTTGGATCAAATTGTTTGTGTGTTTATTCTGCCCATATGTCAGGGTGTGTTTACAATACGTATCTATCTACATCACAAACTCGCAAGGTAAAATATAATAAGTAGGTAATTACAGATACAATTATAGGAATTTTTAAAAACTGATTTTAAATATCTTTCATCCTGCTAAAAATAATAAGCGGTCAATATACATAATCTGATTTCAATTTAATCTTAGGGTTATTATTACCAATATAAGATAATAAAATTTCGTTGCACTGTGTGAATGCTTAATAAAATTTTAATAATAAATTAAAACCATGCTTCACCAGATGTAGCATAGCAACTACAATTTAAACGTTTAAATAAGAACAGTGAATCATTAGTGGTTTAATTTGAATGAAAGGAGAAAATCACATTTCGTATAACATACGAGAAAAATAATCCTTATCCCTCTCATTATTCTTCGTGAACAACATAATTATAGTTAGCAACATAAAGTTATCATCATTGTCATTATAATGTGTTGCATAATGTGTAACTAAAACATATAATACACAATTAAATCTTCATATGTACTATTTTTTACCTAAGGTATCCATCACAAAAAGCTTGTAGGTAATTTACATAAATAAAAGTTTTTGAACATTTGAAGGAGATGAATTTTACAAATCCACACATCCCGTTTCTCCGCTTCCATCTTCAAACTTGATTGTAAGGCATTTACGTTTTTCATACAGCATTTTCGGTAAATTCCAAATTTCTAGTATAAAAGTCTCCGTAGAAAAATACGAAACCTCGAAATTCAGCTGTCGTCTATGACAGTGATATTACAAAATTTAGAATTTTATCCTTTGTACGTAAAAACAAATGCCTAATTGTAGAAAAATGGCCAGTTGTATAAAAACCCTAAAGTGTAAACTTTAAAAAATTATTATGTAAACAACAGTTAGTCTATACGCATTGTTCTACAGTAATTCAGTTTGGTTCAAAAATTAGTTATACTCGCTTCACTAAATGTATACAGACTTCCTACACATCGTGAAGGCTGTACTTTGTACACACCTAAGTGAATTTTCTACTATAGAGAATGCTGGAGTTGAGTTTTTACTGATCTAGAAAATTCCTTCAATGAAATAAATTGGTTTAGATATCACCGTCTGCAGATTGGAACTCTGAACAAATCGACATTAAATAAATTCGACTTTATAAAATTAAGCTATAGTGGTCAACGGGTTAATTGGTTAGTAAAATACACTTCATAATTACTTTGAGGAGTTTCAAATAGTTGAATTTACATACAATACAGAACAAAAATATTAATTCCAAAGGAATGAACTGGTAATTATTACAATAGTCGGAAAACACTCACGAATTCTTAAATACGAAATAAGTGTGCGTTCTATTTGCGTGATATTATTACTTCCGCGAAATTTAATCACTAAATTTCTGCATTTTAAGACTTTACCGCATAAAAGCTGTGCGCGTAAAACACAGATTTGGTGTTAGATAATGAACAAACGTCATAATATCATAATTTTTCATAATTGTGCTTCATGGCGAAATCTTACTTTGGTTCATCTTCATCTCGTCATAATTTCCACAAGTTATAAAAAGTTAGTAAAGTACAAAATGTCATTATAAAAATGTACCTTTTACTACAGACACGAAGAACAATTAACAACTTACTACACAGACTTTTGTGCTACCGCTAATACTCATAGTTTGACAGTTGTTCATAATTGATACATTCTTAAAACCTTGCACATGATACTAACAAGAAGGAGTTGAAAGAGCAGAATATTTCAGTACATACAGAACTTCAATACAATGCAAAGACGAACACATAATTACACGGACGATTGAAAGATCCGACAAGAGAAAGTAGATAGACCTGCTAATTTGTATGTTTAGCAGTAACAGTAGCAGTAGCAGTGAGACATCTTCTCTGTTCAGTACGAGAGATTCGAGTCTCCTCATTTTGCCCTGATTCATTCCTCCCTTCAGTTCAAAATTCAACTGGGAAGACAAACGGCAATACAGCTGTAATGAGAATCAGATAAAGCATCCATTGCACTCTTTCAGTATTGTTACTTCTTTCATAACTTCACCACATCAAGATTGTCAATTAATTAACACAAAGTTTACTTGTCACGTAACAGATACGATACAGCACGAGATCGTCAAATCAACACATCCAAAGAAGGAACACATCCAGAGACGACGGAAGGACTTTTGAATTAACTTTCAATTTACTAAAGCTGTCGAGAGATAACTACACATCATCCCCATTACATAACAATGAAAATAATTAATTATAATCATCTACACAACATGCAGGTTGTTGAACAAGAGCGAAGTAAATTAGCTTACAACGTCATAAATATTCATTGCTGAATCCAGGCAAGCACACGCACACACGAACCACTACAACAACTACCTGCATAAAATAAAATAAAAATAATACATAGGCACATCCAGTCAAATAAACAAGAGGAACTGGAGGCTTTTGAAACACAAAGACAAAAACAAACATCACTCTAGACTGCATGAGAACTTTTGAGCTGAGAACGAGGATTGAATTGAATTGAACTGCGAGGAGTAGCACAATCGAAGACGTGACAAGAATACAAATCAAGTCAAAACCAAAGCTTGAAATAATCCTAATTTACTTTGCAAACAGAACAAAACTTTAACTATTAGACGTATAGCAGACGTAAGGTATTTTTACGGTGATGGGGTTGCTGTTGAGGGTGTTTCTTGCAATGGAATTCCTTCATGTCCGGGTCGACGCATGGAGTCACTCATCATCAACATGTTTCTCCGCTTCCTATCCCGCCATATCGGGATGCCCACCATGTAGCAGAACCAGGCCACAGTCCCCCCACCAACTATCCCGAGGATCAATGCTATGATTCCCCAAGCTGACATCCCTGTACCTTCTCGTTCTAAATATTTACAACAACAAAAAACAAGAATGAAACACATTTTTCCTAATTCTTAAACCAACGTTTTGAATGGCCATATAACCATAGTATAAAATCATTTAAAATTCAAATCAACAGCAAAAAGTCACGTACTTTTGTAGTAGTAGTGTACTTCACTGTCGTGGAAATTAGAAATAGAAGTAGGGGTTGATTTACTTACTGTAGTAAGATTTAACTTCCTGCGGGTGCGGATAAATCGGCAATATTTTCGTTCCTCCGTTACCTGGAATGAGGTAGGCTCCGGTTAATTTGCTCTGAGAACCTGAAGGCGTTTGCACCTGAGGCTCTGTAGCTCCCGAATTTCCAGTATTAGTGTTTCTGCCGAATCTTCCTCCAAAACTGGATCCCGTACGACCACCAACACCTGAGTAGTTTCCTGCTGATCCTCCTCCCCCAGTTACTCCTCTACTAGAGGCAGCGTCCAACAGAAGTAGTAGTGCTGCAAGTAATTACAAAAAAGATTGGATAACTTGGAAATTTTGTGATCCTGATGATGACACTGCGTGTACA
The DNA here is from genome assembly GCA_036851915.1 of Ptenothrix huangshanensis. NCBI lineage: Eukaryota > Metazoa > Arthropoda > Collembola > Symphypleona > Dicyrtomidae > Ptenothrix > Ptenothrix huangshanensis. The sequence continues at coordinate 13,265 of JAAXYX010000198.1, read as the reverse complement.
TAATATAGTGTGCTGGCATAATTAATTAGTCGTTATAATAGTCATTAGCGTTTAAGACACCGCTTGTAGTACAAGTCGACTCATTTACATGTAGGAATAGAGGCATGTATGTATGTGTTTACACTTACACCTTCCAACTCAAACAGCTAGAGCTGCGAGCACTCATGCATCTGGTTAACAAAACATCACTCAGGAACTTGTTAACATTCATTAGTCAGTCCTGAGTTTCTGAGGTTTTATGCACACAAATTATTAATTAACCTCACAGGTACAAGAATGCATACGATTAGTATGCAAATATTCACTTGAACTTGTGCATGATCTCCAACCCAAACTCAAACTGGCTCTCAATTTCAATACGTTACAAAGCTTTCCCCTTTTATTAAATTAGCACTATAATATCACAGCCTTCCCCACACGGAGAAAGTGTGGCACAGAAACGCCTATCTTGATCCTTACAAATCGCCAATCGTAATCTTTAACTTCAGCCCTTGATTGCTGCTAAAATAAAATAGTTAAAGGGATTAAGTTTTTAGCACCAAACGAAAACAAAAATGCTGAACGAACAATTCAAATATGTAGGTACTAATACTAACGCAAAAATGATTTATTATGTGTATACTCACAAGTCACAAGAACAACCCCCTATTAAAACTTACAAATTTCTGTGCCTGTGCGCGAACTTGATCACAGAAACAGATTATGACCTTCAACCTATAATGTCAAATGTCACTTTCTAGATATTTAATTAATTAATTACTAAGAACTAGATGGTAGAATCCAGTTGATACGAACGATCACAGTACTACATAAGTAATAAATACAATATAATTACGAAAGCTAAGAAAACTACCACAGTCGTGAAATATATTCGATGACTACATAACCTAGAAGCCGTTACACCTACATAATATTTACTAATAAAGTCGTCAACTACCTTACACCACAGCACAGGTATGCTGTTGGAATCGGAAGAAAAAAGTTTTACGATACTTTCAGGTGATAATTATTTTGTTGCAAATCAATCTCACAAAATTTGAAAATTTTAATTGACCCTTGATTGTTGAAAATCAAGACAAGTAATCGATGTGGAAGAAATACTGTGTATACAATGTTATGTTGAATGTGGTACATATAAAGGCTATAGTAATAAAAAAGGAAAAAGCGAATAAAAGCAACCACTACAGACGCTGACACCAGCACTGACCGCTTATCACCAGAAACTGGAAATGTGTCGTGTAGAGATCATAAATAAACGTCCAAGAGTGTGAAAAAGAGAAGATTATTGATGAATAGGCAATTGCAATGTGCAAGTGGCAATTGGCAATGAAGAACGCATTAAAATCAAATGACGAACTAAATAATCAACTCTTATTTTTCTTTCTTTGTATTTCTTTTAACACGTTGAAGCAAAAAACCCATGACAGTGTGTCAGATATAAAAGTTGTTACTATCAACCCCAGTCAGCCAATGAGTACCTACAAAACATAAACTGACAGCTGTGTCGACATCCAATATTTCCTCTTACGAGACCTATGGCCTGTCTGACTCTGAATGCCTAATGTTGACGCTGAACACTGAGCAGATGATGATTGTATTGTGAAGACTGTGATAGCTATCGCTATCCAGATCGCGAATAAGTTACACGCAAATATTCCATCATAGAAGCAATAATCAAAGCAGAAGCTGTAGTATCAGTACTTACTAGGCCGTCTCGTCAGTAATCTTTCCCTTTCTTTCCTTCGAGAGTATTGATACTAGACTACTGCACACTACGACTACCAACTGTTTCGTAATACAAATAGAAAATAGCACATACGTGCACACGACCCTGGACGCCTGTTTAAAAGTCATTAATTCACAAAATATGGCCCTCAAACTACTTAAATGCAACCCCGAGAACGCTTGTTTAGATTTATGATAGCAGCAACAATTGTAATTGCATGTCGCATCGGAGATACGTTTCGTTGTTAAGTACATAATAGGTAAAGTTCAAGATACTTACACTCAACGATGTGGATTAATCCTACATTTAATTACAAACGATTTAGCAGAATCGAAAATAAAAACTGGGGTCGGGTGATGTTGTTGTTGATATCCTACTTACTATCAGTATAACGGCACTAAATATACAGATTCACAAATACCTATAATATGCGTATAGGTATATAATTACTACATTGCTGTGTCTATGTTTTGGAATTTAATTGATGCACAACGTCAGGAGCCAGAACAAAGGACAAAAGGGAGGAAATGGTATAAAAGTGAATACAATTTTGGTTGAACTTGACTTAACATGGGGCTGCAGGAAATGCCTTTAGTGTGGATTGTGGAGTGTATTGAGTGATAAAAATAATGCGTTGGGTCGTTGTCATTCTCTAAAATAATTTCTGAGGAAGATTCATTCCGTGATTGTAAAACTAAATGTACCACCATTAAATCCAACATGTTCATCTCTGTCCACATCCAGTGTTCCACACTTAACACCTAATTGCTCCATTGTGATCAGTCATATGTACCTACATACGAAGTAGTTTGGCAGTGGCAGTCTATCTGCGTATACTAACAAGAAGGAAAAAGCGTGCAACTTCTGGTTAAAGTTTAATCCTAATCCTAATCCCAACGCCAATGCAATGCACTCTTTACTAATTTACTACAGATCGAGATAGACTGCTTTACTTTTCTTCCGAGTATGACTGGTGAAATAAAAATACAATTGACGGATGCTGATGTTAGTCATTGACTGTGGGTATACTACGAGTGCAGGTATAAGTGGTATACCCATGCAGATTATGATATGAGTGAGTAGTTGAGTAGTGAGTGTGATAGGGGTAAGTAACGAAGGAAACGCACGCACAGAAACAAAAGAAAAGAGTCAGGAGCATCATTCAAATATGTAGTACCAGTAGAACTTAATTGTATCTTCATTAGTTATTGGCTGGTTACATATAATAATATAATTATGCATAGCTATGCAGTTGTGTTAGCATTGGCTTAGAAGCAAATTTCATGATAACTAATTAATTATACGAAGCTCACTAGTACTTTCTGTACTCGGCTCTGCATCTGCAACGCTATAGTTCGCAATTTACACAGACGTTAGGGGCAAGTAGAAAATTAGAGCAAACACAATATTTAAGTAACTGCCCATGAATTCATTAGCGAATTATATGAATAATCACACGCACATCTAATAGACTTTACTTGTCCCGACATCATTCATAGCACTACCGCATATGAAATAAAGAGTAAAATATACACAATTAGTGCTTAGTGCTTAAATATCTACATATCGTTGTTGTAGGTGCAAAATTTAATACCCTTTCCGTAACGATATGGGATTTCTCCGAGGATGTTAAGTTTCGCATCTTCAACGACGATATGTATCTCATTGTTACTTATCGTTGGCATTATATATATTTTTCCGAACTTCCTTTTTTAATCTAATCCAAGTTTCTTCCGGTTTCCGCTAACTACTACAAGTAAGATGCTTTAATTTTTATAGTGTCAAATATTTCCTGCAGTAAAACAGTCTGTTTGAATTGCGGCTTATGTTGTAAATGCCTTTAATTGTCGGAGTTTGAAAATTACACGGTAGGATGTCATATTATAAATATGATTACATACGCCAAAATAATAAACTCACGAACCAAACAGCAACCTACAATTGTTACCAAATGCTCTTTTATTTTTAACCTAATTTCAAAAGCAATTGCTTAAAGATCCTGATCGTTTGGATTTATAGCTTTAAGCATAATTACACGATTGAAGTTTAAATCTGAAGTAATTACAAATATATACCAATATTGAAAAGAAAAACTTACCAAAGACAGATATGGTGACAAACAATTCCTTTCTTCCAGCGTGAACTTTCATTTTGACTGCTGCAGTTTGTAAATGCTGCTTCGATATTGTATAACACTTTTTGTGGAACTTGAGATTCGTTGCAGATTCTTAATCGCAAACTGTCACAATGCTTGTGATTGCTGCACACGTACTTACGATTTGTTTTATTACTAACCAAATAAAATAAATAATTGTGTATAAAAAAATAAAACTTAGTAAGTGCGTTGAATATTAAACTATTACAGAACACAGTAGGTATAGTTAATAGTTTCGTTGATTCCTTTGAATGGAAAAACTTAAGAATGAATCACCAACTATTTTTAAAGCGACACCGACGTTGCGTGGGCCTTTTGTTAAGAAATTATGCACTATTGATTTGATTTCTGGTAGAGGGTCGCACAAGACTGGGTTCCAATACCTGTGTAGACAAATCCAATTAGGTATTATATAATAATATAATTATATCACTTCTTCCTCTCAATGCTTAAAAATTTACTGGTACCTACTATATAAATTTATTTTTATATATTAAGTGATTATATATTTAGTGAGATATGTACTGTATATGTATTGTCTCGTATACTGTGTCGTTTGGCAATTGCAACTGTGCAACAGTGACTTAATAAAGTTTTTCTCTCTCTCTTAAAAGCTGTGATATTTTACAACTTGCTTATGTATATGAGGATGCTCTGCTTTAAACTGTAAAGTATAAGTTATAGGGCTGACTATTAAATTTTTCTCACATAAAAACTAAAAATTCCTCGTTAAAATGATCGACTATAAAAAATTTATAGGCAGTCGGTAGATCGCACATTGAGTGTACGAAATGCTTCCCTTGGAAGACTTGATCTTGATTAAGGTTTGGTTTCGGTCAGTGTCACTTTAAGTGCCTATCTATAAAAATTTTCAAACTAAAGACAGAAATGTGAACGAAAATCTTTTGCTTGTAATAATAATAATTCTTATTTAATATTTGTCTTGATGGGATGCACTGATACACCTAATGGTTTACTGTGCAAGGTCTAGGTATAGTATACTTACATCTACTTAGGTACTTCTACCTTGTCTGCTAGTGGCGAGTTACAAATGCCGACTGACAGCGTGCAACTCTGGGTTTAGCGGAACGAATGCTATGGCTTCAAAATGTAAGGGAATGTTTGCTTATTAAGAAAGTAATAATAACTAGGTATATCCACCTAAATCGGCAGGTAACGAGAACATCTGTGGCCTGTATATTATTATGGAATTATTGAAACAATCAACATTAGTTACGTTATTACTGCCACCACGAGGTTTCACTAATCTAATATAAATTACTGTATTATTGTGAATTGAAAATCGTATTGTAACCTTGCCACAAAGATAAATTAAAATTCTGCTGGAATTTGTTTGTAACGACAACCAAACGTCAGCCAAGTGAAACAGGGGATTCAGTTACAACAGGAACAACAGGTTACAAACACCAAACTAGATAGATCTCGAATTCCTTTTTCAAATTATGACTATGTACGGCAAATAAAGTCAACCAAGTAAATCAATAATGTACGACAGAACACGGTAAGGAAATGCAATCTGAATTTCCCGATATGTTAATATATTGCAATGAGATTTGTTTGAGCTGAAGCTGTCGATGAGAGTACTAAGATAATACTAGGAATTTCAAGGATATACTTGTCTAATGTAAATAAATATTTCACTTAAAGATTTAAAAAGTTGAATATACTATACCATCCAGCCAGACAGTAAGTCAACGCGGTCCCTAATACATAGTTGTGATGCAACAACAACTTTATTTAACTATAAAAGGACGTATCCTCACACTACAAATGCAGGCACAAGTGTATCAGCGTTTCCTCTAGTTATATCCTTTTGAAGCTTGTATGGTAAAGTATTAATCTATAGTAATTCTTAAAAGCACTGGAATGGAATGGTGAAAAAGTTTGGGTTTGAAAGAAAAACTCCCTAAGGCTGTTTAGACCTTTTTTTGTCCCTACCTTTTTTGTTCTGGTTGTAGGGAACCACGTCAAGTTTTAAATTTGATAGTTTCTCGTGAGGCTGAATGTGTTTAGAAATGCGTTTACTTATATTTGCAGCTACTGACAGACAAGAACAGACGTAAGTAAGTAGTCCTGAGTCCTGAATCCTACTGTAGAGGCAATTGCGTGAGGCTAGGTGGGATTTTTGTGGAATGCTATATGTGTATGGTGAATCTTTAAGTGTGGTGTAAGTACGCAGTTTTGGCTTTGTGAAGGGTAGTTTAGTTGCTAGGATTTTTTGTTGATGTCTGTAGGCTGGCGGTGAAAGAGTTTTCCAGACTCTCTACAGACAAATACCCAAGCTGGCAAACAATATCTTATTCTTTATTTTTCTTATCACTCACCCCCACACACTTGCTTCAACTCAAAAAGCAGTTCTTTCCGTGAGTTCTGGATCGGGATGTTTCTCGAAGGGTCTAGCAACCCGAGTCACTTAGCAACTTCAGCTTTTCCATATTTCCAGTTTTAGTTCCAGCTCCAGCTCCAGGACCAGCTGAGCATTGATCTCCAGGATCAAGACTATGTGGAAGGGCCGGGTCAACAGCAGCTCCCTCCATGGTCGCCAGAATAAGATTAAAAAACCCGGAACAGCTTTTTCTCGTTTTACTCTTTCCACAATATATAGATGAACATGAACCTCAAATCTTCATAGCACATTTAGGAATGTACCTACAAACAGAAGGGTTGGATTCAGGGAGATGTCGGCTATGCTTTTTCCAAGGGAAACGTCGAAATCAGAAACATATGATAAGAAAAAAAAGCTGGAAATTAATTTTTTAATTTCCTTAACTCAAAATCCTTAATTAGAAACATATGATATTATATTAACATAAAAAGGGTACAAATAAAGATGGTTTAAATTGTGAAATTAATATTCAGCCTTCGACTCTAGATTCGTGTATGCTTATCTACTGTAAATGTGAAGCTGCCTATATTAGTAAAAGCTGAATAATTTGTCATACTCACTATTTAATTACTTGGTACTAGAGCTTCTAATCCTCAATATGACATTAGCTATTGCTCCACTTTATTTGTAAAGATTTTGAGTTACAATTAAATCTTCTTTCAAAAGCAGGCATAACCTACACAATGCGGAGTTACAGATATGGATTTTTATGGAGGGTATCGCATTCAAACCCGAAGTTGAAAAATGGCAGTCTTATTTAGCGACAGAATTTTATATATTTTGGGCTTTTGTTCTCGAATTTTCTTCCGCCTGATGAAGACTACTGAAATCTGCATCTGGAATGCATCTTTGTAACGTTTACGTTGTGCAAAATAAAAAAAGGATGGAGATGGTAGACAGTTTTCAGCTTCGTAAAAAATCAGTTACTGATTTCCAGCTAATTGAATTATAATTATGGGTATTGATGACAATTTTGTGTTTAGTGTATTATTAAGTAATTATTCAATGGTATTATCATCCTTCAATTTACCTTAATATCCTAGTGCTCTGGTTGAGTAGTGACCAATGTTGTGTGTAGGTATCTATACATTGTATCATTATTACCCAAAACAATGGATAAAGCACTGGTCATGTTCATTTATCAACCTCAGTGCTATTGTCAAGGAACTCAGAAATCGGAAGTAATGACAGTCAGACGAAAAAAGACATTATTACCTACCTCTGTTTTCAATTTGCTCAAAAAAGCAAAGCAATCAACTGAATATAGCATCTGGTAAATCTCAGTATTTGTAGGATGAAAACGGTTAATAATTGTATAGTAATTAATCATGATTATTTCCTGAGGAGCTTGCGTATAAATACTGGCAATAGGCACATTTGCATCAGTAGTCTGAATTACATATTCGAAGGGCTTTTAAAACTCTTACGTTTGGTACTTTACTTTGCAAAGCGTTCAGCATCTCATCATCTCTCGTTGCCCCACGAAGGACCAACTGTTTCCATTGGCAATACAAAGTATTTACCTACACCTCACGTTCATTTGCCCTTTAATCACACTTTACGTCGAATATTTCTGAAAGCAAAAAATCAAAAGTCAGTATGGCATCCACCATGATTCAGATTCTCTACGTTGTCTCCGCGTTATTTGTTCTTGGCAAAATTCAACTTGGAAGTGCTTGCCTGAAGAAATTCGGTAATGAAAAGCAGTGGTCAACGGCTATGACTAACTGTATGACTAAATTAAGCTTAACTGCTGAAATGGCTCCCAAATATGAAGACTACCTCAATTCCGGTTTCCAAGATAAGGTTACGCATATTTTTTCTGAAATATCTTGTTTCTTCCGTTTTTTATTATAAATAAACTTTATCTTGGGCATTCATAGACTTTATTATTAATGTTTTACTTGTGCAGGGGCTGGCAAAATGTATTTTGAAGGCAATGGAGTTGGTGAGCATAAAAATAACACGATATATTTTAGAATTTGACATATTTTATAGCTTACTTTCTTAAGTACCTACGATATATTTTACTTTGCCGGCTGATTTCTTTTGCCATTGCAAATTTACGTTTTTTCTTGGTTGATTTAGCTGAATGAGGCAGGAAGTTTGGACCGTGATGGATTTTTTGACTTGGTGGAAGAAAGTGCCCCTAAAGCTATGGTGAATAAGCTGACCGAAGTTTTAACGAAATGCTCAGAAGCATCAGGTAAGCTTTTGCATTTTAGACGGTTGAATGAACAATGATGGAAGTTATTGGCTACGCTGTAATTATTATTCCTTGTATTATTTCCCTTCACGTTTCATAGGAGTCTTAAACGTTGAAGCTAAGGCTGCGGATGCACCCTATTCCAATTTCTATGGATGTTTCTTGGCAGCGACTGAAAAGGTGAGAAAAGGCTATTCTAGTTCCGTTTTGCAACTATTCTTCCTTACACTCAAGAGCAAATTAATTTATTGTACCTGTAAACTATTCCCCACAGTTGTGCTAAGGATTATGGGCCAAATTCATCCCGGAATGCGGATTAATGGAAAATGAAAGGCGACTATATTTTTTAATGATCAAAAACTTAGATTTATTATCCAAATTGTGTTTATAGCTAGTTACTTCAGGGACCTTGTACGTTGTGGTGTGTTATTTAAAACAGCATGGTCAATCTGGTATCTGGTCATCGTGTACTATCCACAGTCGAACATACAGGGGGCAGAAGTACACTAGCTATACCTTCTAATCATCGGACAACAATAATATTAACTGTTAATTATAAGTAATTACAATTTTCTCCACGATTCGATTACTTAGCCTAACTTTAACAAATTAAGGTACTGTACACTTATATATTTAGTATTTGAGACTCTTCTTAATATCGTAATTACTCGTAGTTATTACATAATTGGCAATAAAGCGCAACATCTTGTAATTAGATGCATTACTAAAACGTACATTCGTTCTTGAAATAATTACTCATATGATTCAGTGCCCTGAGAGATACATTGGCACCTCCACAGCATAAAATATAAATGTAACGTATATATATAACGTAGTACGTAATTATTTTCTGTTCACTTTTCTGCTCTGTTTTATCACATTTGGTTTGGCTCAGTAACTTTGCGTGCCATGCGTGATTATTTTTCTTAAGTACCTACGAAGACGAATTCAATGATCAGTACGATCGTTGTCCCCTTAGAGGGAGATAATTTTAGATTTCTTGTTCGAAGCCAGACACAATAAAATAATTATTATAATTATAATGGAAACAATCACTTAAGGATAAACTTTCAACAAGAATTATAATATTACAATCACTCTTAAACAAACATACAGTAGAGGTTGAGTCAATTAATTACACTAACAATTATTTGACAGCTATAAGTTATGACGCTTGAATGCTTAAAATTAAAACAGTATCGGAAGTAAGCGGAGGGGAAATTACGACTTATGTAATGCGAAATGTGGTACTTGCATGCAAGACGACAGGAAGAATGTTGAAAAATTTTTTAAACCTGAACATCGAAATTGTTTTAAACTCAAATATAGTATGGTTCCTAGGGTAAAGTATATTTTCGAGGTAGATTATGACGATCGTTATTTTAGTACCGATGTAGGGTCATTTTTAAATGGAGTACTACGACACGAACGACTTAAATTAAAGATGATTTGTTTTTGCGAACATTAAATTCAGATCTGGATGGCAGCTGCAGTGTTTCCTTAAATACTTGCGTTAGTAAATTGTATAAATAAATAGTTATATGCATTACTTAATTAAATACCTACAGTTTTCTATAATTATAGACGATTAGATTTTGTACATATGATTCCTTACACTGCTGCCAAGTTCCTGTCATTTTCACGATCCATTTTCAACACGACAACGATTAACATTTCACTATACGTAACGACGAACAAACATTGCTATTTGTTCTGTCAATATCTTTTATTACAGCGTTTGGATTAGGTCTGAAGCTACTCTTCTAAATTTGTTCGACCGGTTCTTCTGTCATTGCGATTAGTAATAACTAGCAATATTATTTCGAGTGTTGCTCAGGATTTTGCAAAAGGAGAAAAGGGATTATTGTGGCAGGAATTTCATGCCGATGATTTTCAACCCAATCAGCTGTTGCAGCGCCCATATGCTTGGCAAAAGATCGTCGGGAACATTCCATCAATGTTGTTGGCTCCCTTAAACGAGGAATTACCCACGAGAGCCTTAAAATTCTCAAAATTTCTGGATCTGCTCTAACACCTCCTGCCAAAAGCAGTCTGACAAGCTCCATGTTACCTGGTCGTACAAAACATGTAATAATTTACAAAACTGTGTCACTTTCTCATTTGCGGTTTAAAAACTTTTAATATGACAAACACAAACTATAACAAAACATAAACGTAAATGATTAGCAATGCTTTTACTCACCAAATGCGGCTGCACAAGAAATAGGTGTTGTCCCAAGCATATCTGTAGTATTAGGGTCAGCTCCAGCTCGGATGAGTATTCGGAGAGATTCAGTGTCACACACAAGACATGACAAGTGGGCAGGGTTTTGTCCAGTCTGGTTTTTCAAGTTAATGTCACAACCATACTTGAGCAAAAGGTTTAAACACTTCCATTTTCTGAAAATAACAAACACTGAATATATTTTCTCTGCCTAGAAAATAATGAAAAAAGGAGACAACAGACGTTTTCAAGAATTTAACATATTATCACCTACCATCCAATTAAAGAGCGTTACTAATATAACCATCACATTAAAATTTTGAAATAACGAGGGCTCTCGTTTTCTCATTAAAACGATTTTAGACCGCATATCACTTCGGTATAAAAAGGATAATTAGAGACCCAATATCCAAAAACGTTATTATTTCACCAAAAATCGTAGTTCGCACGTTATCATTTTTTATAGCACAAAAGTATTAATGTTTAAAATCTTTAAGGAGAAAACGATACTACGAATATTTTTACAAATGTGATGAAACACATTTATTAACTTTTATATCTTTCAAGCAATTACCACAAATGTAGCAGTAATCAAAATGAAATTGCTTACTTTCTCTTTACTGGGTATGGGATCACAAATCACCCAAAATACTAAAGTGCAAATATGTTCCTGAAAATCCATGCAATGTACATAAACGAATACTAACTCAGGGTTGTTGCTTTGAATAATCAGATGAATTGGAGCTTTTCCATCCGGTGTAAAAACATTTAAGGAAGCTTTGAGAGTCACAAGAGTCTTCACAGTTTCGAAGGAGTAACAGGGAGAAAGAAGGGTGTATAGAAGAGGTGTGAAACCAGCGTCATCTTTTTCATCAGGTTCTGCCCCATTAGCCAATAATAACTGAACCACGTCAAAATTTATATTTGGAGTTGCACACGCATAAATTAATGGGGTTTTCCCTGTATGATCCTTTCTGTTGACTTCTGCTCCGCTGAACAATAAGCACTGCACAAGGGCTACAACAAAATCATCAAAATATCGATTCTATTATTCTGTAACCAGATATATGCCTACATATGCATTTACAATTTGTCAGCCTGTACGTCAACGGAAACAAATAGTGTATTCGTTCAATGAGAGATAGTGAGTCACTGCCATAAAATAAAGATGAATGTCCTAGTATAATGAAATGTAAACTTACGAACGCATCCACGTTTAGCAGCGATGTGAAGTGGAGCTATTCCCTTATTATCTGCAGCATTCACATTTGCTCTATGTTGGAGAAGCAATTTACTTATATTAAAGTATCCCATTTCTACTGCTGCATGTAGGGATGTACGACCTGAAAATAATAACAAGGAAATATATGAAAATATTTAGGTAACCATATTTTGAAGTATCGTGATTACACATTCACACTTTATTTAAGTTTTTTATCATAATCATTCCAAGGATTAATACAAGAATAAATGAAACGTACCATTCGAGTCAGTTCTATTGATTGCGCTTCCGCTTCTGATCAAAAGTTCAACTGAAGAAAACAAATAAGCATTAAATTAAATACGGATCACAAACAAAATTACACAGCATTCACATGTAAATTTGAATCCAGTAAAAACTGACTGACAAGGAATTGGTTTTTCCTTATTCAGTACTCAACAGAGCTCAATTTTAAACAGTCAAAAATATTCTTTCATAATTCAATTTTTAATAATTACCAAGTTTAATCGCTCCTCTCTCCACTCCTAGACAAATAGCTGGACGTGTCTGTGAGTTAATTTTAAAAACTTGGTCGCAGTCAGCACCTGCAGCCAACAATGCTGCACAACGTTCAATATCTCCATACTGAATTGCCACGAGTAGCTGTGACTGCATTTGCCACATATTAGGTCCTCGCTGTGGAAAACATAAAAAAATTGCTTACTTATTATTTACGATTTGATGCCAAACCAACCCTAACTAGATAAATAGAAAATACATATAGGTAGGTACCTAGTAAATACAAGCGCTTATTAGCTAAACTTACATTAGCAATCATATTGATTTCTTTGGTTGTTATAGCTTGATAACAGACTTCAGTCGTCTACAACGAAAAGACGATTCAATCACCAATAGGAAATTAAAATAATAGGACTACGATTGACGATTACTAATTTCCAGTCTTAACTGCCAACGATTCTGGTAAATTATAGAAAATGACAAACAAGGGTTCAGCACAGTCTTGTTAGCGGTAGAACCCAATTTCTTGCGTAAAGGGATTTAAAAATATTCTGTTTTCTTCAACTAACTTTTGCATTAGTTAACCACAGCTATAGAGATTTCGATTCTGTATCAATTATACTGCAGTATCAAGTAGGACTGGAAGTTGAGCTTGTAGCTTTTATATAGGTACACAGGTACTGGTTGCATTCGTTAATCTTTCAATCCTCAGATAAAAGGTATTTGTGGTTTGATAAAAAGCCAAACATCAAGGGTTTGATAGCCTTAAATGGTAAAAAACAACACAAACACAACAAATTAAATATTACAAAATAATGGTTGAAAAC
>JAAXYX010000197.1:0-54772 GCA_036851915.1 Ptenothrix huangshanensis | reverse complement strand
CAAACGGCGTACTGACTGACTGTGGTGTACATAAGATGAAATAAAACAAAATTGCACTCTATATATATATATATATATATATATATGAATATGGAGTATGTGATGAACATTGAATTGTGTATAGCATGAAGCATGAGAAAGCTTATTGTTATCTGCTAAAATAAAAGTTAAGTTAACTAAGCCATCTTTGTATGATGTGCACCTGAATGGCAAGACAAGACAAGAAAAGACGAGGCAAGAGAGGAGAAGCGTCGTAAAATACGGTACGATATCAAGTGTGTGTAGGTATATGAGCTTACTATTTGATTACGTGGTACTTATGGAATGAGCTTTGAGTGCATTCGATTCATGGATTCTAGGGATGGATGAAAAAGCTAAGGCAAAGGCTGAGTGTAAAGATTGAGGGATTGATTTCTATTTTCTTTTTTCTTTTTCTCCAAACTATTAAATTAGGTGGTAAAATATTTCCTTATGGCATGCTCACTCGGCACCAGCACTCCACTCGCTTGTCTTGAATCTTCACTTGTCTCCATCGTTTTCGTCTTGTGTTCTGGGATGGGAAGCTGGGATTGTTCGATGCTCTCTCTCTCTCTCTCTTCCCTTATGTTTTCCTCTGTTCTCCTGTCTTCTCCTCTGTTATGGACTGTGGCTGGGAAGATGATGAAACTGAGAATTTCAAGCTTGAGATTTAAGGGCATTGACCGTCATTGTCAGAACCAGCGTTAGAGCCTGAGCCAGAGTTGTGTTAATGTTGTCTTGGTTCAGTACAATGGACGTGGAAGTGGATGGAGATCCAATGGAGAACGTTTATTATGGACAATTTATGGAATGTCTTTACTACCTAAATTTGTTTTCCGAGAGAACCACAAGCAGAACGTGAACCAGAACCGGCACACAGCGCTCCCTGGCTTGGCTTTGGCTTGGTTTGCCCTGGTCTCTTCGAGTAAATTGCTATGCATTTAATCATTGCATTACAGTTTACGGTCCCATAGGATAGTTCTGTGCTCAAAAGAAATGTACGTAAATTACCTTTGGCCTATGCTGTGTAGTATAGACTTGCCAATGTGATAGTAAATTGTAGCTTGGCTTGACTTGAAGTGGTGGCGATGTGTATGCAATCGAACAGCATTTGGGTTGTGCTAATCTTAAGTTTTGTATGAAAATATAAATATTTTCATTGGATTTTGTGCATTTGTAAGAGTTAAAGATGAAGCTAATTGGTCATAAATTAATGCGCAAGGAGAAGGAAAGAAGAGGAGCGGAATTCTTGACGATTGTCCACATGAAGATGAATTGATTATTGGAGTGTGTGAACAAGAACGCGATATCTCCTGTCTGTGTCTAGTACCTACTCTGTCCTTTGTATGGTGGATGGGTCCTTATGCAAAATTCCAAGTTGCATACGATAATTCATTCAAATTTAAATGCAGGAGCTTTTATTGTTATCGTTATCGCTATCGTATCACACAATATAAAAATTACAATATGGGTAATACAGTGCAATCGTCCTGTCGCATCATATTCGTAGTCTAGTAGGCATATCTAGTCTCATGACAGATTTTTTCAAATAGCTCAAATGCATTTTCCTGTGTACATCCATGTACAGTTGATATGTTTTATTTGTCAGGCTCCCAGTCAATCTTCTTTAGTTGGGATTTTCTTGTTTTCTCTTGTATTTTGGTTTTCCATCCAATAATGGCTTCTTCATGCAGGGGTTGAGTGTGTTCGCTTCGATCGATGTCGATGCTGACATGAAAATCAGCGTCAAAGTCAACTCGAGACTAGTTTGGTTCTGGTACTGGGGGTGATGATTTTGTTTGGGTCGTAATAATTATTTCTGATTTGCGATTCTGATATTGTTAGTGATTTTAAATGCCATACTTTTTTTTACTTGAACAAGTTTTCCTTATGAACTCGACGTATAGACATATGGTTATTGCTAAATGTTGAGTGGTAGGTACTTGAAACAGTAAAAGAGTGGACTTGTGTTAGCGTTGCTGCGTTCTGTTGTCACTGTGACTGGGTATGTTGGCCAGCTATGGTTGTGGCTATGGGCTTACTTTCTTGTGCATGATAATTATATATGGTAATAGCAACTGCGGTCATATCATCTGCATGTGATAATGAATAGGTATGTGGAAATGTTTTGTTTGATTAACTGGAAACGTTTTTAATTTAGTAGGACTAGAGACTTGGTCTGTGAGACCACATAGCTATGTGCATAGTTTTTCTAGCATTTGTGTAATAATGCAAATGGGTTTGATTTGGAAATCCAAAGTTGAATTCGAAATCGTAGGATTCAGTTCTATCAAAATCACGCAAGTATTTACTTTAATGTAGTATCCCTATTCGTATTGCTATTCCATTGATTATCCTTGCGGCTTTTGGATTCGACTCTGTATGATTATGCCTAGGTATAAGGTGAATATGAGAATACGAGTTATTCTCATTCTCCTCTTCGTCGCAATCGCAGGTCTAGAATTACTATTACAACCGCTTCAGTCTTCCTTCAACTTTCTAATCGTAGCGAAAATGTGAATGAAGGAAAAAAATGCGTGTTTCATGACTAATTATGTTGGAAGTAGGGAATAAATAAAGCTTGTCTGATAGGTAAGTGGTTAGCACACGTATGGCCAGGATAATACCTGTACTTGTTCTGCCAATGTTTTAGACACATTGCAACATTTGTGGAGTGTAATGTGTCGTGGCAGCTCTGGCTATACTATATATTTAATTATAGGCACATTTATTAAGGACTCGAAAGAGAATGGGAAATTATTGCGGCGTATCCGAAATAGAGTGGGATGTGAAATGTAACATCGCCGTCATTTCTCACGTGCAAACCATGCTCTCTACATTTTTTAAACATCCGAATTTCTTTTTTGTTCTCCATTTGAGGTAACAAATAAAACTGGTTCCGTTTAATTTTTTGTTTTCGGAGTTCGGGAATGTTCTGGTTTTTACGTTTTCAAAGCGCTTTAAAATGGAAAGGGGTTTTAAAAAACTAGCAAAATGAATGTCATATTTTGAGAAGAAACCAGATACTCTAATCGCACATTTTCGGGAGGCTGAAAAGTCCTTTGCACATTTCGGAGAAGTTGCAAAGCCTAATTGCACATTTTGGAGAAACTGTAAAATTCTCTAATTACACATTTTACACGAGTGGCAAAAGTTTCAGTTTGGGTGTTATTGAAATGTTCTATGTACCTAATTACCTTTGGCAGAAATATTGCAGGAAGTTGTAATAAATTACGAATTCTAGAAACGTTGCAAAATGTATTTGAGCTTGTTTGAAAAACAAGAACATGTTTCAGCTAACAATTTACAAAACCTTTAAAATAAAATTGGGATTAAAAATTTGTCTTTCCTTGTTCAAATTTTGGACGATCTTTCTGCCTTTCTTCGGTCATAATTGTTTGATGAGTCTATAGTGCGTTTTTTAAATTTTGTAATAAATGCCGTGGTAGATATCAAGGTATTTTTAAAAGTCACCTGGATTTTATCCGCTCGTCTTTTAAAAGATAGGAGTTACTACGAAACTAAAGAAAATTACCTCCCTAGATAGGTGAAGTTTGGGAATAGCCATTATTAGAATGGCGGTGGGGCCAAAAATTCCACATTGTTCCATATCTCAACGTCAGATCAGATGATCCATATAGACGTTTAGTGAGGAAATGTAAATACCTACGAGGTTTTGCTGTTGACTTTTCAATCCAACGACAATAAAAGTGTGTGCGTGTAATACACCGTAGGTTGCGAGATAGCGTTAGAATTTGGAAAGGGTTATTTTCTGCGCTATTGTACTTTGGAGTATAATAAGTATGGCTAATGCGTGCATGTCTATGTATAGTGCAGCAGTTTTTGTTACTGTTCCTACTTGGAATGTTGGTGTTAGTAAGCATTTGGTTTCCAAGTATTCACAGTCTTATCTCCAAATTGTTCTCCTGTCCGACACAGAATCAGCATCGCCGGGAGCAGAGTTGTCTTGACGTCCTCGTCTTGGTCTCAGGGCTCTCGTGTAAAATCACAATTCTGCCATTTCCACATTGTGCATTTTGAAAGTAAAGCGAAAGTCAGAGTGAATAGGAATAGCGAGGAATGGAAGCAGAGAGCCAGAACCAAAACCAGAACCAGCCAAAGTACAGTACAGCATAAGCACCAGCACATCTAAATCCAAATTCAAATCCAAATCCAACCTGGATGATCATCATGACTATGACTATTACTACGATGAGGGTGATGTGATGGGGATTGTGTGTTATATATGTATGGATACTCGGTTCTGTCTGTCTAGATGTGTGCACGATGTGGAAGAAATATTTTATGAAATGCTTGTAATACACGTGGAATACTTGAAGATATGAAGACGCGGACTTGGACGACAACGAGATTGTTTGATAGTCAAGAGAAACTCTGCTGGACTGGATGAATAGCCTTTTAACGTTTTACCCATTCAACGAGTCAAAGTTTTAACATAATGGAACTCATGAGTAATAAAAGGAGCTGTATAAGTATATACCTATGTTGTTTGTACTCGTAGTCGGAGTCCCAGTCTGACATGTAGTCGCAGTCGTTCTCGTTCTACTGTGCTAATATTTGTTATAATCATATATTGTGCGTGGAACTCAACTGTAGCACCACCATCACTCTCATCATCAGCATCATGATCATCATGAACCGATACACTGAGCGTAATTTGGCATCTACTTCTTATAAGCATATGCTTCCTAAGCACCTGCAAACACAACTATCTCAAGTTTCCCAACCGTGCAAAACTTGTTAGTTGAATCATCCTACATGGTACAGATCACAGCTCATGCTTTTTCCACTTGTTCCCGGAACAGCTTGATTTAGTCTTATTAATGAATCACCGCCGTGTTTAGACTTTTTTAAAACGTCGCTTTGACCGGTCTGGATGTAATTAAAACAGTTTACGCGAAAAATCTACAACGTTCAAAGTTTAACAGCTCCTTAAGGTCTTATGGCAAAGCGTATTTTGAAATGTTTTAAACAATGTAGCTTGCACATTTATATTTTTTTAGAACAATTTTTTAATTTACATTTTTGCCCTTTTCGAAATGCAAAAGTAATTTTAATTTTTGTAATACTTATACTTGGAAGGAGTATTTAGGACATTTTGCACCTTCAAAAAAGTTAAGCATTTTAGAAAGATTGCAATATAATGCATAACATTTTTTTAAGAACTTGCGCGTTATGTTACTACAATTTGTTTGTTTGACTTCTTCGAAAACGCATAATTCGAAATTTTTGAGCTAATGCAATATTAAACATCGGAAGATCTAGAAATGCTATTCAGTAACAAGGAATGCGACAAACAAAGTATAGTTACATGATTTTGCACTGTTCCGGATCCTGCGGTTGGTAATGCAAATAAGGCGTGTCATGGTTTAACAAAATGAACTGTGGACGTTTTTGATTTGTGGAGAGAAGTAGATAGCTTGGTTTGCAGGTTGAATGTAGAGGACGTTACGCTGAATTACTTGGACATGGTATTGTGTTCTTGTATGCATTACATGTTGGCAGAATTTTTTTTGAACCTGGAGAGAAAGGGTGGAGGGCAGTGAACAGTGGATTGTGTATCGCGGTTAGAATCCCAGCAGAATGTTAAGTAATAATAGAAAAGAGCGATGGAGGAAGAAGGGGAGGGGTTACAAAGGGGATGAGGTGTAGGTTGGACGACTATCTGCGTGTATCTGCAAGGTAGTGGAAAGTATGGATGCTGAGTCTGGTATGGAGATTTCAGACTTGAGATTGCAATGGAATGGACATGTCGTGCCTGGAGCATTCTACGCGTATACACAAATATTCCATGGTATTCCTACCGTCTACGGCTGTGTTTTCCACGGTCCGAGACTAAGTTTAGATTTATACAGAAAATAGTGTACTGTGTAGGTGTAACTAAAATCATCCGACGACTAATGCGACGACCAATGCAACGCAACTGACAGACGAAATAAAGTTTAGCTAGAATTATTATTTGACTCACTGAGTGACAGGCAGACAGATTATAGACAGTCAGTCTGTGCATAATTACAAGTATACTGGATTTTTTGGAATTGTTCCCCGAGCGTTTCTCTTTCATATGTGTCTTGTATATCTCTATATATAATTATATACTTGTATACGTTCGTTCAAGATGGCTTGGCTTGCTGTTTTGCTTGGCTTATTAGCTTCCAGGCAATATTCCACTGATTTGTTATCCTTCCATTTATTATGTTGCCGGGCGAGACGCAGCAACGAAAAATCAAAATCAGCACTGAGACCAAAATCACGATTATGTTTCGAGAGAGATTCGCTTCACATTTTCATTGTGATGGTAATTTTCAGTAATGTTCAGACTGTAATGTGATGTAATGGTACTTGTACGGATGTCTTTACCTGCAATGGGTCGTTCTGTCTGTATGTACATATTTACAGATAACTGCAGAAATGTTGTTGCGTATATTACACTTCAGTTAAAGGTACACACTGTGGTATCTCCTCCTCCAGAACCACTTCTACTGAAATAATTAAAAATAGCAAACAAAAGCGTTTAAAAATCAAAATGCTACTAACACTAAAGACATTTAAAGTGTTGTTTTTTCGGAATAATTATTAATAGGCACTTCCCTTGTGCTAAATTATACGTGGTGTAACTCTTTAATTGTGACTATTTTCTCTTGCGATTCGTTAACATTAAAGCCGTTTCAGTTCTTGGAATTTTTCCGTCTAGAATTACAGTATTGCCGTTTGTATTTGTTATCCTTAAAAAACTGTATTCACTGTAATAGTGTACCCACCATGATAGTGTACCCCGGCGTAATTGTGTATCCCCCCGTGTGTATGTAATAACATGCGCTCTCATTACAGTATACTTCCCCTGTCGCTTGTATTTAACTCCAATATAGGTACCCTGCATTGAATGTTGTATTGCAGTGAATACGGTAATTAAAAAGGTATGCATTTGGAAAGTAATGTTTATCTTCCGAAATTCAACATCACTTTTACGTTTTATTCTATTTTAGCAAGATTGAAAATTTTAGATATTGCGATCGTCATTGTCATTGTCATTTGCAAACATATCTTGGTTCGAATTTTAGCGCCGTATAGCACAATAGGAACCATAAAGTACGAACAAGTTGACTCCGGTTTGCTTGCTGGTGAAGGTGAAAAATCGGAGATATTTCCAGATTGCAATTTGTCGTTAATATGAAAATCTTCAGATTATAGGTTCATCATGCTTTCGAAACTTCGTTGCATGCTCTGGTGCTAGGTCCTTGACATCGTCACCTCGTCACAGCGTTATTACTGTGCTATTGAGTCATTGAGCACGGCAGAAGAGCGAGGTAGAAGGTTGCGTCCAGGCGACTGTGCTGTTGTTGAGTAGCTGGTCCGAGCAAGTTCAATCCTGTTCCTGTTTTCTTGTTCTCGCTTCGCCCTCCTTCGTTTTCCATAGAACAAAGGAATCAGCCACAGTTCGCACCCTGCAAGTGGAAAATCAGATTTTCTCTTTATACAATTCTTTTCCACTCGCCAGTCAACAGACGGTTGAAACAGTTGAAAGTAATTACCTACTAATAATTAATAAGTTGTCAAATCCGGCATTATCGCATTAGTTCCATGCAAAATTATAATTATACTATTATAGTACCTCCAGATCGTTAATAAGAAAATCTTCAAATTGTATGTTTATCATGTTTTCCAAACCTCATCTTTCCAGGTACTGGTGCGAGTTCTAAAATCAAGTCACTGCGTTATTTTATTGGGTTATTGAGCGTGGCAGGATATCGAAGCAGAACGTTGTGTCCAGGTGGATGCCAAGAAAGAAAATGTTCAGATTGCACTTGCCTGTGAAAACCTCTTAATTAAAATAAAATGACATTGCAATATAGTGTTATTCCAATGTGGAGGTTTTCATAGCAAATTCAAATCTGAAGGTTTTCCTTCTTCAACGTCGGTCGATGAGACGTTTCGCTTCGCATGCCGGACTACACATTTTAACCCAGCAACGAAATCAAGAGGTGTAGGAACTAGCACCCAAGCACCCCAGCAAGCAACGATTAGGTGTCGATTACTTGATGACCCATGTTTCTTCGAGTAGGACCCCGGAGTTCAATTTCGAAACTGAACTCGCTGACCCGGGTCAAATTAGACGCCGGGGAAAAATTAGAGACGGTATTCTATTTCCTAATTTAAGCCTGATAGGCAACATTGTTGGTATATACAGAAAACTGGGGAATGTACATATTAGAGGTCCGGATCTATTAAAGATGTGGCTCTAATTCAAGTTTGAGCTCTCAGACCCGCGCTGTAATTGAGGCAGGAGAATTATTAGGGACCCGGGCTTTTTTCGAAGAAATACGACGGTTTTCTTACCAACCATAGATTACAATCTGGAGGTTTTCCTTCTTTACCGACGACATGTCTTTGAATTCTGTTTGAAAGGTAAATACATCCTAAAATTATGTATTTAAATTTGCTTTTTAGGTGCGACATTATTATCAATTATTTAGCAATTATTCGAATCAGCTGTTGCAGATAGGGGATTGTTAATTTTTATTCTGGTTTTAATATTTCGATCCTAGAAGCAGTGTTTTGAATGGTATAAAAATATATGGTACCGGGAAATGTAGATATGGGATTTTAGCACGGCAAACCAGGATAGCGTCGGTTAAGAATCAAAATGAGTTAAATCCATAAATTCTTAAATGCAAATAGAGGTAAGTCCATTGAATTTTAATTGGACACGCCTCATTTTGGTTCTATATTATATATTTACGATATTGATATAGATTTAGTTGCCTATTTTTACGTGGGGCTATAAATAATAAGACCCGGGTTATTAATTGTCTACTAAAGTAGTCTATCCATGAAAATGAATGTGCAGATTTATTACTAGGGCAGTTCTCTTCTCCATTTATAAAGCTTTTGTGCCCTAAGTATTTTTCAAACAGGCAGTGTATAAATTTAACTGCGATAGTAATAGAATGTATTTTGTACAGTATATATGGTATATTATATTGGTATGCTTGTGAACATTTTGTCTTCTCTCCTGTTTTCTCGTTGTAAGCGTAGGTTACGGTTGGGTAATTTAAATGTGTTGGTACTAAAAACAGTTTTACGCATATTACTTGGTTATATGGATTACAATATAAGGCTATGCATTTACTTTCAATTCAGCGTTCTGAGCGTTCTACTCCAACACTTATAAGGGTAAAATTGCCAAACACAAATGAGTTGAAACTTCCATAAAAATACAAACGACTTGCTTTGTCTTTGTCCCACGTTGGTTTCTCCTTCTCCTGCCATACAGAGGTGTCATGAATCTATGCAGGTAATTGAGTGTTAAGTTAAAAGTGTGTGTCAAATAATAACCATACACCAACGTCCCTATATCCAAACCATAGACACAGCTACAGTAGTAATAAAGGTCGTATGAGTACATTACAGTTACTGAATGGCAGTATGATGAATGTATTTCTTTTTCCCTTTAATTTTTAGTATTTAATTGTAAATGGAAAATGTTTCGAACAGGGTCGTTCTGTCAGGTATTAAGCGGAGCAAAATACTTCAATGAAATCCAATCCAAGCGTCAAGCGTTGTTGATGATGATATTATATAATCGCATAATATACATAGGTACATACGTTTGTAATTGTTAGTTTATCTTTACATCCACGTGCTTGGTTTATTTGTGTAGAGTTTTTCTACTGTCTGTAATCGTCTAAAAAGATTTTTTTAGTCGGATTGAATTGAAAATCGGTTATTGTACATATTTCAATGTGGGTGTCTGTAGTTGTAATTAATACTTTTTGTAGAATCTTCGCAGCTGACTTATATTTTTTTGTGTCTGAGCAAACAATATTACGAATGCAAGTTTTTACACGGTAATTACGCAATCATTGCGTCATGTTATTTAATAATATTATTGAAGGTGGAAGGAATAGAAAATGGCAAAGTATTGTATCTGCCTTTGGGAACAGTCATAAATGATATGCTGAGGAAGGGGAGGGGGTTGAAATTTAGCGTGACAGCCAGGTCCTTTAACATTAGACAATCGCCAAAACAGCATGACAGAGGGGGTGGGGGTCTAAAAATCCACCTTTTTAGCCTAACATCATTTATGACGCTTCCTTTATGTAATCCCTTCAAGTCAGCACAGTTTTATTTTTAGCGTTGTTTTACATAAGCGACGACTAGGAACGCATTTTCAAAAATGTGTAATTATTAGAAATTAAAGCTCGGTTGCTTCAACATATTCAGAACGTTCTAAAAATCAAGTTTGATATTTTTTTCATGGCTACTTTCTTGTGTTTGCGCGGAGTAAGTATCTACCTTGAATATTCCTAAGCACTGAACCTAAACGAATTTACCAGAAATACTTGGTAATTCTCATTTTTCTTATTAATCCCGAGTAATGACGCTATACTATTTGCTACGAAAATATTAACATATTCTCATCTAAGTATGATAGTTGTATAATACTTAGATTTTCTTCATTCATTGAATGAGTACTTCACGCGAACAAATCAGTTCGGCTTGGTGTGATTTGGTGTGACGTTGAGACTTTTGCAATTAGATCCCTTGGGTTGCGATCAGTATTTTTAGAGATGGCAGAGTATTCCTGAAATTGGTTGTAAGAAGCAAGCGGGCGGATTTCGTTCTCCATTCTCATGACGGGTTACGTCATTTTCCGCAGATTTTTTCCACGTTTTTCGTTTTAACATTGAAAGGGTTGTGTTGGCAGATTGTTGAACGGAGCATTGCATTACACGATTTGTGTAAGGTGAACAGAGCAGGCGAGAGGGGAAGCTTGCAAGCGGATGGATGATGCGAATGTGATGTAATGTAAGGTTGTGATGTTTGGTAATGGCAATGCTAATGAAATTGGAATTGGAAGGAAAATGGATGGCGGTGTGATGCGATGCATTGGATCGCTGGAGGGAGGGGACGTGGAGGAAAAAGAAAAAATCTAAAAGTGATGATGACGCGAGCATTGGAAATTTCTCCAGTACCATACCAGTCACCACCACCAGTACTGCCAGTGCCAGTGCCAGCCAGTCTCAATGCCAGTACCAGTTCGTCCTGCTTGTCTCCTCCACTTTGCTCTGCTCTAGTCGGCTCTGACGTGGCTCTCCATTCGTATTTTCGCATGGAAACCAAACGAGATTTGAGTCATTGCCTCAGATGACTTGACATGCATGTAAATTTCAACGTTAGCTAACTATTTGTAGGAGAGACTGGTGTCGGAGTACGAGTACGTAATCATATGCGGAGTGTTGGTGTTATTAATAATGACAGGAACAGGAGTGTTAGTGTTAGCGTTAGCTTTATTCCCTTGTACTTGCATTTATTTGTATCCTCATCCTGCTCTCTCTCTCTCTCTCTCTCTCTCTCTCTTGGCTTGCTACACATACTCCATGATTTACTACTGCCGTGCTATCGTTACATTCTTATTCTAATGTTGTATATTGTCAATTCAGAACCAACTTGAATGTTTAACGTTGAGGATTTGTAAACTCCAGTGGGGTAGACGAAAAGCCACGCTATAAATAATCTGCTTTTTGCAACGTAGATATTTTCTTTTTCCAGATGCAATTTATTATCGCTTGGTACCGAAGCCGTGCTAAACATTCAAAATAGACTATCTCCTCTTCTTCTTATTTTTCAAACATGCTTGTGCTTTTGTCTTTGACTCTGTCTTCTAACAGCAAGAAGGTAAGTGTCGTCGTCAGACCTAATGTCCTTTCTTGTCTTGAGTTTGTAATACGTCACCAAAAATAGGCTGTGCTAATACAACGTTTGGAAAATGTAGATTTACTTCTATTCAGTCTCAACTTATTTCCTCCAACAGAATATAAATAGCATGATGATTCTAGGTAGGTTCTCGTACTATGTTTTCAACTGGAATGATTTTTTTAAGAATATTGATAGACACTTTTAAAAAATGTCAGTCATTGACAGCATGCTGTAAAACGTTGAGGACGTTGGAGGGGATATGATTTAAGACAGGATTTGGTATGCATGTCATATGAAGATGAAAGCGTACGGCTTGAAGAATGATAAAATGAAATGTGAATATGAGGATATATGAGTAATTCCCATTCTGATCTGGAGTTGAATTTTCCACCATTAAATACAAGTCCGGAGCACTCGTGGGAAGTCCATGTCAGTGTGGCAGTATTACAAGCATTTGCTCGGTAGAAATGGAGAAGTTGACGAAAACATAATTGTAGCGATGCGATGTCAAAATTTTAATTCGAAATGCACTCAGGTTTTTATGTGGAATAATTATGGATATCCTTAATGGTAGCTTCGTTCCAGCGTTGGATGTTTATGATTTCATAAGTGCCAGAACCAGCAGCATCAATCGTGATGGTGGGTAGTCGACTTCTTCTTCTTAATGTGCATGTAATTATTTGTGGATATTGACGTTGCTGTCAAAACTGAGGATGGAAATCAAACGCTTGAGTTTGAGTAGTGAGTGAGTATATTAATAGTAATTGAGGCTGTGTGTTCGGCATTGAGCTGAGTATTGAGAATCGAGATGCCATGCCAGTCGCTTTGATTTTGTGTTATGCATTGGAAAATGGAATTACAGTCGGGAATGGCCATAATTTTGATTTTATGATTGTTCAACTATTAGGAAGTTTCGTTGCAAGATTAGACTTTCATGTTTGACTAAATCAAGTCATGTGCGTAGTTTCATCATATCACTAGTATTTCTGATTTCATCATCGTGTCGTATAATCGTAAGCCCAACAATCAAACCAACCAATATCACAATACAATCACGGAATGTTGTGCATGGATGTACTGAGATACTGATGCTGGTTATGGTTTATATAATGGGAGAATGGAGAATGCCTACGAGAAGATTCTCGAGAAGCTTTCCTATGTTCAGTATTTCAGCTTTAGCTCTGGCTTTGGTATTAGCAATGGCATTAGTCAGTCAAGTCAATATAATAATAATAATACTTAGGAAAAAAATTAAAGTGTCTAGAATTCCCTGGATAGGAATGAAGGATATGGAGAGTCGTTCCGTATTTGCGTCCTTTACTCGCTCTTGCCTTTGCCTTCAATTATGGAATGGAATGGAGTGGAGTGGATTGTCATTTTCAATAAAAATTTGATGACATCATCTTCCGTCATCCAGGCAAGCTAAGCTATTCTCGTTTCGACTCGCCCTCTCTCTCTCACTCACTCGCTCTGGCAGGCAGTTCAATATTGAATTTGAAAATAGAATAGTATGATATTTTAGTGTACTTATGTAGTCTTCCTTCTTTAATCCATATGTGCTATCCAGAGGAAGAGAGAGGGAGAAGTGAAGGCTGAGATGACAATGACGTGAGAACGGATTGCGAGATTGACGACTGAACGATTGAATGTTTTCGTAACATGGATGTAATTGCATCCAAACTCATGTCAACAATATCCCAATTACAATTACAATGTTTGACTTTGTCATTAAAATGTTGAAAAATTAAAATGCTTCATTTTATATACCGCTTTGTTTGTTCTTTGTTTTAGTGTACGTTTACGGCATTTCCATTTCGAAATCGGAGCTGGAATTTTATTGTGCATTCTCTCCCTTTCTCTGTTGTTGCATTTGAACAGTGGACTAATGTCCTTCGGTTATTATAATTGTAAATTGCAATTATGTTATGAATTGTTTCGTTGGGCTCATATTATCCACGTCTTATTTTAAAGCTAATTGTTTCATTGTTTGACTGGACAGAACGAAAATGTACTGAAATTCGCTGCAATATAAATTTAAATTACATTACAGTAGCTTAGTAGTCACATGCTAATAAGCTGCAATTCAATTGAGAAAGATCAGGAAGAATGTAATTCATCCTTAGATTCAATACAATGAAAAACGTCGCTTAAAATGTCTTCGAAGTATTCCGCGCAATTCGGTTCTATTTTCTTAGTGCCTTTGAATAATTAGTTGGAATATCCTCCTCGTTTTGCTAAAATGAATTGTTACTATTTTAATCATTGGTTATAATACTTAAAAGACACATTGATATTTTAGGTCGTCCATAGGAACAAGGATTGTTTAATCCTCTCTTCCATTCATGGCACGCAGATGGGACGAATTTCCGTTGAACTTACACAGTAAAGTGTACAATAAACAGATAAAGCTATCGTGTTATCAGGCTCGCTGTGTGTGTCGTTACGTCATGTGTGGGATTTTATCCTGGACATGAAATTGGTTCCATGAGGTATACTTTGATTCGGTAGCTGTTCAATTGCATTGTTAGTTTAGTGATGGACCATGTCCTATTAATCTGGAATGGGAAAGCTAAAGTCAATAAGGGAACGTAGTTTGTACATAGTTTCTGTTGGCTGTACTCAACTGGACTGTACTTAGTTACTACTAGAGTTTATGTATGAATACCTATTAGAGTTATGAATATATCACGACACGACGCAATAGTAAAGTATGTGTTATGTACTAGTATCAGGATTTGAAATGAAATGAAGTCATGGGCCCCGTTTCCAGTGGAATTGTTGATTGGAATACAGTATTACGTGAAATGATTCTGACACGATGTTGAGCTGAGTAGAGAGTCAAGTGAGTCAAGTTCAAAATATGCATTATCTGCCACATTTAGATTCAGATTATTCTATCTTCACTTGTCCTGCCTTCAAACATTTCAATTCCAGGTCCAATCTCCGTCTTTATTTGTTATTTGTAATTATTTGTAATTATTGATAACACTTATTATTACTCATATGATATAGTTATGTGATATAATTACGTGCTCGTTGTTGGTACTTTGGTACGAGTGATTTTTTGATCTCGTATCTTTTGTATTTATGGATAAGCATGATAGGATCATAATTGCGCTTGTGTTGTCTTTGGCTTTGTCGTTGATGTTGACGTTGACCCGTGGAAAGCGGTGGGATGTTGGTCTTGGTTGTTTGCTTCTCGTTTCACTGGTTCTGGTACTGGCTCTGGTTCTGGTTCTAGCTGCCCTGTCTGGAGTAATTGTATCGAGTATTGTCATTGTTCTCATTTATTTTCCAATCGTTATCGGTGTGCTTTCCATGCAACTTGTGCTTTCGATAGGCGATTAATCCATCAGTGAGCTAATTCCTACGAAAACCAAAGGAAAATCAACCCCGAGAGGTGGACATATACTTTGTGTCCTTTGCAGGTAGCTCTAATCACATGTTCCTACATATTGGGAGGAACATTGACACGGACACGACACCTACGATTAGCTGCTCAGTACATTATGACACGCGTGACGTGACGTCGGTGGGACGGTTCATGTTGTTTTCGCGTTGGCTCTTGCTCTCGCTTACTTTATCTTGTGCATTAATTATCAAATTATCTTTGAAAGTTCAACGTAATTACAATTATTTGCTTGTAGCAAACGTTCCTTTCCATTTTTCACCAATTGCTACTCATTTTATTCTAACATGTGTAAAGAATAATAAGCATCTCTCAAAATTGCAAAATGACATAACTTAATTTCCTAATGTGGGGCTGAAATGCCACATCTTCCTCGTCTCATGGAACGTGTAATTAATTAGCGTTTTCGCTGGGTTTTCCAAAAGTGGAACGATAAGGAAGAATACGTTTTGATGTAATTAAGGAATATTAATTTATGATTATTCATGGAAAAGCTCCTGTTTATGTGCAAGCTTCGTACCTGTATATGTTTATGCTCGTTGATAGTACACAATGGGCTGAACTTTTGTTCGTGCTGGATTGGGTGTGGGTGGTGGCTAGAGTCGGGTGAAATCCAGCTTCCAGTCAAAAACTTATGGAGCTGAGGCACTGATCTCGACTTCACCCTAGATTAAAATTGTCGATCCCTTTAGCAAAGGTACATGACATGGAAGTTATTAGATAGCTTATCTTGTTAGTGTGCTAATGTGAATTAGCTCTTTGATTTTGCATGCTATCATCATGGACATGGGTATGGAAGGGAAAATGAGGGAATGATCTCCAGGAGAAGTGGAGTCAAGCCAAGGCAGGGCTAACGCTCGCTCAAGTTGGGGACTTTGCTGATGATGCGTTGTTGTGTAGTTTTGATTGGGAATAAATCATGTTTACCCACAGCTGACTTGCATATAGCTTGTCGTACGCTTTGACTTGCCTTGCCTTGACTTGACTCGACTTTGTTTAATTGCTGAATGAAGCATGGAATGTGATCTAATGCCCAGATGATGAACTCGGGATCTGTAATTTACGGTAGAGGTATTGAGCCATTGAGTGAATGGCTTTTGCCTTGACTGCGTGCCAGTCACTCGCAGCAGAATACAACAAGAGCCAATGTTGAGCCATCGACATTCACATCGCAATTCCAATCGCCCTGGCACGGGTACCACATACCTTCGTTTCCCTTTATTAACTAGACTTGAATTGTTGCATTTGATTTGGAATTGCTTGGACTTGCTGCGGGAGCAGCTGCCCTCACTAGCCAGGCTTGCCTCCTACTACATAATAATCCTTCTTTTTCCCTTGTTCATACTCAACGATTAATATAATCAAACAAGCATTCGTGCAATAAGATGCTAACTTTAAGACTAGTCTACGTACTTACCTCATGAGCCTCTATAGCTATGGTTTAATACTGTAATTTTAATTGTAGTCCATGAGCCATAGCTATGCATATGTATCCAGGTACGAGTGTAATAGGATAAGGATGACGGACCTGCCTTTTAAAAACAACCGCAGGTGTAGACAGCAATGATAATACACATAGGATCGACATGAGGATCAACGGAGGAAGAGGGAATCTGCACACAACTCAATGCTGTGTAACTTGATTAAAAAGATGGAAACAGGAAAAGTTTGTAAAATTAATCAGAATTTTATTCTGCTCACTGCTCCTTCGAATGCCGTAAAAAATGCGGAGCCATCAATGTTCTTTTCCAATGTTCCGTGAATGTCTGTGTCCATGTTTGCTCTTCGCTCCTGCATTGCTTCCTTATTAGCAATACAGATGATGTGGCGTAAGGTAGTAATGGAATATGCGTTATGCATGGAATGGATGGATGTATTATAAATATTGTAAAAGTCGAATGCTTTCCTTGATGAGTGCATGTCTGATTGCTATGTGGCAAGCGGGGCGAGGATGAGATGAGGATTACCTAGCATGGTCATGAGTGCGACATGCATGTACCAGAAGACAAAGTGGAGATGCAAGAGCATGTAGGAGTTTTAGCACAGCGAAGAGAAGACCAGGCTAGATGCTAGCAGAACCAGAACCAGACCAGAGTTGGAGGCGAAGCCAGAACCCAGAACCAGAACCAGCCTCGTCCTCATCCTCAGCATCATGCTCATCCTCGCATGTGTCAATAACCAGAAACAATGTTTGATTCACATCGTTCATGGTATCATTGACCGTACTATAAACGTAGAAACTACTAAACTACACGAGCTACTTTCCACTGATACGGCTGGACAAGTTTGACAGATTTAACCTTGCTTCACCATCACTTGCTTGGTCGTGCTCCGTTCCTCTCCTTCCCTTTCCTCCCTCTCCTTGGCTTGGCTCGGCCTGACTTGGCTTCCCTTGGCTTTGGTCTACTGGTGCACCTTGTAATCATTTAAGACTTTAAACACTCGCAGCATATTATGTACCTACATCCACTGTATTATTATAACTCGTCGATGAGCAGATCAGCTTACGTTTCCAACCAATCCTCATTTCCATGTCTCCATTTAAAACTGTAGAACACCGTAATCATACATGTAACTCTGCTTCACATGCTGTAACTATGCTTATCTAAACACCTATGTCTGATTACATTTAAAGGCAGGTGTCAAGTGCGGATGTGGTCTTTAAACTAGGGATTTTCGGGAAATAAACTCGGTTTGATTGATTTAATTGTACGTTGGTTTGGTAGTTAGTTTGGCCAGTTTGTACGGGTGCTTCACCTTCCTTTTGTCTTTGATGATGAGGATAAATGGGTGTAATTAGCAAGAAATCCACACGTACGCCCCTTTGTATAGGTGGGGATCATTCACTGATTTTTATTAGGTGTCCTAACAGTAATCCCACATTATATATTATGCTACTTATGCTACTGGTGATTGGCGTATATTGTTGCAGTGTATCCCATCGTACCTGTGTTTTCTAGCTATAACTTGAACCTGCGCGTCAACGTCTGTTTGGAGGAAAGGTAAGGGATGAGTTTTATTATTTATTATTGTATTTATTTATATTTATTTTACTTGAGCTGGACTGGAATGTAATGTAATGCATGGGCTTAATGGATTGCGCTGCTCTGCTGAATTTGATGGAGAGAGGTCATGAATAACTAGAGTTCAAAGATAAAAAATAACCGCCCAACTTATGACAATACAATAGAGTGGAATAAATCAGACAGGGAGAGAGAGGAGAGAGAAAGAGAGAGAAGTGTGGTTTAGTTTGGCATGGTTGCGGTGTAGATGGATGGATTGTTGTATGTACAGTGCATACCTTGAATCCCTGATTGTGATTTGAGTTGGCAAGAGGAAAATTAATAATAGGATGAATGGATGATGCGAAGAGATGAAACGAGTGTGGATGAACATGGACATGGACTAGATAGACACTACAGATAGTAATGCTGGCCTGGCTCTGGCACTGGCCCTGCGAGTTGTTTGTAGCACTAGTATCAGTATCAAGTTATGGTTCAATAATTCATTTCTGATTAAATATGAGACGTGCGTACCTGTATTTCATATATACAGCTATGCCTCACGTATGTAGCGTGGATCCAAGGGAACCAAGTAGGTACATATCTTCCTACCTACACATACCTAATACCAGATTCTTCCAATCCAACTTCCAAGTGACTCTCGTAGAATGTAAAAAAAACTGCGTGGATTTAAATGGCGAGGGCATAAAATAAAACTGCGTATGTATAGCTCCGGTTGGAAAAGTACGTAGGTACGTAGATGGAATTGGAATTCTAATCGGAGCCAAGTCAAGTCAAAGCAAGCCAAGCTAAGCCAGGCCAGTTAAGTGTCAGTGTCAGTGTCCGTATGCATAAAGATAAGGAGCTAGGAGGCAAAGGCAGGTAAGTTAAAGTTAAGCTGATTTGAGGCTTTGAGGTTGAGTTGAGTGGTCCGTGTAGCTAGACGAGGATATGCTCCTACTTTGATACGAGTACTGGATCAAGATGAACTGCAACAAGAGAATCCCACTGTGGAGTAGATGTTCGTGGAGATGAGAACTGTGAAACTGCACGGGCAAAAGCATTAGCGATGGATAGGAGGATGATGTGCGTGTATCTCCATGCCCATTGTGGCTTTGATTGTGTGGGGATGGATGGAAACGGAAAGCGTCGGAAGGTTGGCATTGCATTGGCGAAGTGGATGTTGGAAGGCAGGTAGGTTTGGGAATTGAAGCTTCTAGCTAAAAGTTGATGGTTTGGCTCCAAGAACGCTTTCCACAGGGACCGAAGTGATGGTGGATGCGAGGAAAAAGAAAAAGGCAAAGCCCTCTGGAAAGATTTTTTCATGTGTGAAACTTGTCCAGTTTGTTGCTCCCTGTCCAAATTGAATGCGAATGGAATCTGTGATGCCATCCGTGCAATTCTGTCGCTGTCTCGTCCTCGTCTCTTGCCGTGTTCTCCGTAGCAACTCTCTCCTGGCTCTGGCACTCACTCTCGTCTGCTCACTCTTCAGTCCAACCAGCCAGGCAGGCCAAGTCGTCAGGAGCGTCAACCACGTTTCAACTTAGCGTTCCGTTCCGTATTCTGATTCTGACTTTGTGTCGAGAGAACCACAGCACGGCATAACGTAGTCACTGCTCTCTCCTCCCTTCGCCGTGCACGTATGCATTGTAGTTGTATTTAATGCTCATGGTACGGTTTTAGTGCTCACCATTTCACACTCATCTCATGAGCTCGTATCTCTTGTGCTAACGATAAGTATATGGGATTCCATGCGATGCCATTCCAATCCATTCCATGCCGTCAGGATGATAATAATATTAGGAATGTAGGTAGGTATTTCAGGTATCACTGGCGTGGTAGCTCTGGCAGGTAGGTGCCTATCTACGTGCTTGTCCTCAAAGCGTACCGTCAAACTCAACTCTTATTACACACACTAGAGCACAGATTCGGATACACAGATAGCATCCCACATTGTACAAGGCGCATTTCCTATATAAATATACACAATACGTCACACACACATTTCATTCACACAGCAGGCACTAGGCACCTTGCCTTCATCTCCTTCGTACCTACCCACATGCAGTCGTACTCGTAGGTAAGTCAAGTGGAAGCCGCGATGGATGTGGAAAAGTGGAAATGGAGAAAGATGGAGTCATATGTGTGTACTTTGGCTATAGGTGTGTGTAGGAACGGTGGGCTGAATGTTGCTATTTATCTTCTCCCTTCTCTCTCTCCGACCATATGAGTTCACATTCCCTCACAGTCACAGTCTATAACAACATGAAAGTTGTCCATTGTAGGAACTGTATGGAGTAAGGCATCGCATGGACTCAATGGACTCTATCTTATATCGCTCGATCTGCATCTGTATGTGCATATGACATGGCATGTGTGAAGTAAGCACGGTCGAGGGAAAGAGTGGAGGCCGGAGAAGGAATGGGATGCATGCAATGCAATGGAATATACGTGGACTATGGGCATGTTATTCCATGAGGTAAAAGGATAGGCTTATATCAGCTGGTTCTGGTGTTGGTTGTGGTGCTGATTCTGGTTCTGGTCTTCTGGTTTAGTGCTCAAGATTCGAGTCAAGTTAAGTGAGCAGTGCGTTGTGTAGGTAGGTAGTTGATAGGCAGTTGCATACTACGGTGGTGATGGAACAAGTACAACCAGAACCAGCAGAACAGATTGAGCAGGAGAGAAGATGCAAACGGAGCTAAGTGCAACATCCTCTCTCGCAGCCAAGCCAAAGGAAGCCAGAGCGTGAGTGTGAACAGTGCCAGACGAGAGTAGAGTCTGGTGGTGAGAAGAGTATGGAGAGTTGGAAAGTACCGAAGTAGGTGCATGTATGTGGATTATAGGAGTTGGGAATTGTAATAGTAAGCTGAAAGCCAAAGCCATTCAAAGCTAAGAGTGTGGGATACACTTGAGATACACGTAAAAAGGTAATATTAGTTAACCAGAGTTCCTATACCAGTATCCTTGTTACCTTATAGTCAGTTTCTCAGAGTTTCTTGTCTCCTCTCCTTCTCACTCCGGTTCTGGTAATCGTAAACGTGAGCTCAGCTAATGTTAAGCTCAGTAAGTTAAAAAGTAAAGCTAATGCTAAGCTTTGTGCTTGATACGCGATAGTGTTTGTAGGTAAAGTCAAAGTAGGCATTATCTCCGACTCTTCTTCTTCTTCCACTTGCTTATGCACAGATATGTCCGTATGTAAGTACCAACTGTGTGCTTTGCCATGGGATGACTCTCTCTCTCTCTCTCTCTCTCTCTTCACGACTCTACGAAGCCCAAGACGACTGGGACTACTTCCACGGCTACCCACTCTGTCTTTCTCTTCTCTTCTGTGGGATTTTGGCCCCTGTTCAGCTCCACTAATTCTTGATTCTCTCTTTATACGCGACTGTATTCCTATCCTCTGGCATGTCTCTCTCTCTCTGTCTCTCTCTCTCGCTGTCTTACTTACTGGTTTGGTTCTGGTGCTGGTTCTGGTATAAAGTAAGCCTTTCCATTCCATTTTTTAAGCGAGCTACAACGTTTGGCGTGTAATGTTGTGGGAGAAGAACGAGAGGATGGCAGGAGAAAAAAGTAAAAAGTACAGGGTAGAAGTGGAAGTAGAAGAAACGATGCGATGGAGCCACAGCGAAATTCAGCACACTATGTACGTAAATAAGGTGGGCTGCAGTACCGTACGGAGGAGGGATAGGTAGGTAAGGTTGCTCTGTAGTTTGTACACGGAGGTAGGTCTCAAGTGCGAATCAAGGTATGTATGTAAGCGATTGAAGGAAAAATAACGAGTGTGAGTATGCTCTGAGTGAGTCTCATGTGATGTGATTGTAATGGCAAGAAGTTTAACCTGATTGCTTTACGAGATTTTGGGCTTTCATCATTACGATAGGGTTTTATGACTGTGGCTGTGACTGTAGTACTGGCTGGACTACTTCTGCCTCCACTTCCACCGGTTCGCCTGTAGATAATTATAAAGCGAGGATCTGGAAATCTGACAGAAACTCAATTAGATCTTTTATTTACCACCGCTCTACATCCACAGTGCTCTATCACTGCATTCATAATTCCTGTCTTTTTATACGGCGCTTTGCATTTCAATTCTTGCTTGCATTTCTTATATGTAGCGCGTGCAATGCCACCGATGCAACGTAAGGCAATGTGAAGGAATCATGTGGAATGGAATGGACACAGATGGAATTCTGGATCTTGATCTGGAATGGTTTCATTCCAACTCTGACTTATAATTGCTATGCTTTTTTGCATAAGAATATCAAATTATCTTTCCTCGTTTTGATACGATTGCCCAAGTTATTTTCAGTATTGCGACTGGCTTTTTGCTTTTGCTTTAATTACCTACCCCGGTCCTTGCTGGGTTTTCCAAGGAAGGAATCGGAATTGGAATGCGAGTGTGGATGTGCATCGTGCAATTGGACTTCGCTATACCTACTCGAGTATTCCCATTTTGATAAGGAAGAGGCAAAAGAATGTTTTGCTCGTTTATTTATATACAATTGAAATTCTTCCAGCGCTACGTGGCCACAGTGAGTGTGACAGGATGCTTTGTTCTGCTTATGAAATTAATGAATGTGAATGCAAGAGTTAAGTTTGTTAATTATTCGAGTAAAAATCAAGTAGTGCTACAATCTAATAATAATATATTGTTATTATATTATTATGTCTACACGGAAAGGAATTGGAGAGCTGGTGCTCGTGTTCTTGTCCCGGCCATGTCCTTTTGCTTCTTAACTTTACTTTGATTCCTAGATTTTGATAGAAGAAAGAAGAAGCAAGTGAGAAAAGAACGACAAGGAAAGGAAAGGCGAGACGTGACTAAGGAGATTATAGAAGATGGTATCTAGCTATAAATACCTATCTCCTATCTATACAAATGCAACCACAGTGTAAGTATTTAATTTATGTCAGTATTGGTATTGGGGGCATAAGTTGATATGGAAGGAGTTGTGTGTGGAATGGGCGGCATTGTTTATAGTTGATAGATATAATTGCGTATATAATTTGAGGAGTATGTATGGCTGAGTTCATTTCCGTCCCTTTCTCCAGGAGCCAGTGCGACGATAGAACCAGAACCCGAGAACCAGCCAGGCAGGCCAGAGAGGAAGAGAAGTCAAGTGAGGACAAGCACCAGGAGGAGCAGAATTTGAAGAAGAAGACGAAGAAGTAGCTTGGAGATAGAGAACGGAGGAATTGGACTTGGAATTGGACTTGGAATTGGACTTGGAAACGTTGGAAGGAAAAGGCCGAGAGCAGTAGAAGGAGGAATCAGGAGCAGCACCAGAACCAGAACCAGCGAGAGGAGACGAGACGAGAGTCAGAGTCAAGTGAACTTGGTTACGCTGAAAAAACTGAGCGAGTCAGTCAGAGTTTGCAGCTGCTTCAATCCGCATCCGCCTGTTGTTCACTCTTCTCTTCTGTCAGTGCTCTGTGTGAGTTTACAATTACAACTCCAGCTCCACTTTTGCTCTTTCAGTTTTCATAGCGTCATCCTTTCAGTTGTCATTATCATCATTTCGTTTCGCCAGCAGAAGAGTCAGTCGCAATTGCTATTTATTTGTCGTCCAACCCCACGTTT
This sequence comes from Ptenothrix huangshanensis, assembly GCA_036851915.1. Taxonomy (NCBI): domain Eukaryota; kingdom Metazoa; phylum Arthropoda; class Collembola; order Symphypleona; family Dicyrtomidae; genus Ptenothrix; species Ptenothrix huangshanensis. The sequence goes on along the minus strand of JAAXYX010000197.1, from coordinate 31,041 downwards.
GTTTTGTTTCCCATTCCATTGGATGGATTTATCTGGAACGTCTTACGTCTCGTAATCGTCGTCATTGCGCGCAATTCCAATCTCAAATCCCTTATCCAGCAGCACATTATCCAGCAGCTCCGCGTCACAAGTTGCATCGTCATTTTCTCCAAGAATGTAATTTACCCGCTCTCTGTTTTGAACTGAACAACGCAGTGGAATCGAGTCCAGGAGGAGAGTCATTAAGGATACTGAGGTTCTCATCTGTCCTGGATGGGATCGGCGTGGAACGGATATCCAGCAATTGTAGGAGACCAACAATCAGTGCCTGTCTTGGAATATAATACCAGATTTAATTATTAACATTCTCTCCCACGGACCTACTTACATACATGTTACCAACACCAACTCCAACAGAACTACATGTACCTTCGTGTACTTACTCCGGACGGATAGGGTTTTTAAGTTGAGTGTTATGGACGTTGGCTTGGGCTTTGCCTCATGTGAAGTCGACGGAGTCAAGTCGTAGTCATTATAAATACAAAATACCAAAACATCTGTGCTCTTCGCTCCTCGTCCACAGGAAGTTTGGGAGTAGTGGAGGAATTTGTTTCAAAGTCAAGAGTCAAAGTCTCTACGTGTTTGAAATTATTCAGGGAGCAGAGTTAGAGAGAATCTGGAGTCTATTTTTTGCTCTCTGGTGTCACTGGAACTGCTTTGCCTGGATTTCTATTTTTGTCTTTGCTTTAACTTGACTTGACTTGTTCGTTCCGCGGACGACGTTACTTTTACAGTTTTTCAGTCCGTTTCTTCAGTGTCAGCGTATCGTTACGAAGTACTTCGACTTTATTGGATTGGATTAATACACTCCTTTTTGCTATTCGCACGAATAGGTGAGACACAATTTGAGTATTTGTTTAATTTAATCATTTTTGAGTAATTGTTCAGTATCAGTATCATGATTACATTTTTCAACTTTTCGTGTAATTATCTTTGGATTTGACGATTGCGTGCATGTGTAGTGTGGTGTGTGAGTGAGTGATGTGGTGTACGACGAGCGATAAGTAGTTTATAATTACAATTACATGGGAATAAGAGGAGTTGTCGAATGTGTTCATGTTGAGGATGCTGAGAAGGCTCTACTTTCGTCATTCGTACGCTTGTAGCACTTGTTGATGGCAAAGATTTCTACTTGTTGCATGTCATGTCCTGTTCTCTGGGTCCTGTTCGTCTTGCTTGTAGCTACTTGATCCACAGTTGTGCTGACTAGCACACATCGGGACCCGATTGCAAGATCACGATGAGTGATGAGCGATCGACGAATTCTCCACAAAACTCGCAACTGTCAATATCGAATTTATTACCGTAGGTACTGATAATCTAGGTTGTTGGTCTTGGTAATGGAATTGAAGTTGGATTTGAGTTTGGAATGGGAAAGGTAGGTTAATAAATGATGAATGATTGATTTTTGGTTTTGGTTACGACTTTGGTACCACGTTTTGTTGCAGCTATTGTCTACTTTGAACCCTACGCAAGTCGCTGAACGGGAATCGATGACTAGTATGTGAATAGTTACTCTACTAACATCCATGTGTGATTCATGGTGTTATTTCTGATTGATTAAGAACATTATGTTGTGATAGTACTTGCAGCTACTAGATTATTGATGGAATTATTTATTTTAGAAATACAATTCCAAAGAAATTCGTGTTGCGCATTGAAAAATTGTTAAACTATTTCCGTTTTGGTTGACGATGCTGGTATTCGAATCAAGGCAAGTCAATATTATGATTGTAGTACATAAGAGCACACATGGTGCGTACGTATGTGCATCTGGTGTAGCGTAAACTGGAAAGTACAACGTAAAGCAAGACGAGGTATGTCGATCAATGACATTTTGGATATTGTAGCTACGGCTGTGCTTACTTGCTTACTTACTGTACTTACATACGAACGCAGGTACTTGCTCTGCAAGGGGTTGACGATTCCATTACACGGTGTGATTGGGATCGTGGTTGTGATACTGGATAGCTATAATTAGTGCTATTACCGAGTATTAAAACCATGATTAGCATTTACTGTGGTCTCTATAGTTGACTTAAACATATTTGTTCCAGGAAATCTTTGGTTTCTTGTCACGCATAACGTATCTTTAATTACTCGTGTTGTTTTTGTTTCCTTCCTCCAAATAATTGTCAATGAAGGAGGCTCACGACGTGTAACACATTTTGCGATTGTAGGATAGAAATTGAATTTGTAAAGTGGCATTAGGAACAAATGGTTTTTAATCATGTAATCATATGGTTTATTAGTAATAATACGACTGCTTATCAGTTTCAGCTCTACATACCTGCGTCGGCAGTCAGTAGTACATAGGGACTACCTGCATACAAAAAATGGATGAATTCCTGAGTATCGAGCCATTTCGTATACATGGGTACCCATACACGTAGCTACAAGGGTATTTTTGTGTCCATGTCGTGTCAACGGGAGAAAGAGGTGTTAGTTGTTGGTGTTTGTTGGTAGTCGATTCCTCAGCAAGTAGGTTCTTGTTCTCGTGTATTAAAGTTCTCATTCTCAGCTTCTCAGCAGAGTCCGCGTACGATTGTTGGAGCGAGCGAATGGAGGGTGGGAAAAGAAAAAAGACGCAGGACAAGACAGGACAGGAACAGAAAGGAAGGTAGATTAGACAGATAATGAATAGAATTAAAATGGAAGATGTTCAGCATTACCTCGTCTCGTATGTGGAATACAGTGTATAAGTATGGAGAGTTACGAGTAGAATATTCATCATAGGCGTGGGTATAGGCATAGCCTGTGGAGAACGAGGAGTCGAGATAGATAGACACCTATGAAATGTTGACTGGTGTTTTTTATATAGTTTGTGGATTGTGGAGAATCTTGGTGATGAGAAAAAATTTCTTTTGGAGTAAAGTGGTGGTGACGACGACGAAGTGGAAGAAGAAGCCAGAGCGGATGATGGCGATGATGATGATGGTGGTGGTGGTTGAGACGTGTAGAAGTGGAAGAAGGAGGGGTGTAGCTTAGGTACCGTAAAGGAGGTGGATTTGTGGATTGCAAACTCGGTTGGAATAGTATTGCAAAGATGTTTCTTCTCAGCTTGGCTTGGTTTGGCTTGCTTGAGGTCTTTAACCCTTTCCGTTCCATTCCAATCCTTCCATTTACTTTGGGCTTGGACTTGTTTAGGACGACTTGTTCAGGACGCAAGATACTCGAGAACTCAAGACGTTACTTTAGAATTTAGATACCATAGATCTACACACACTCCAACTCGCTCTACTCTAACAAACTTAAAGACCTGCAGTTTGAGTTGGACTCGGAGCCGAGCTCAAGTTGAAAAAGTTTTTCTTGAAACCACGAACGTTCAACGCCGTTCTCTCTCTCCATTTCTCTCTCGCGCGTTCTCTCTTGCGTTCTTTTTCGCTTCCTCCGTGTTGTTCTTATTCTTTTTGTAATGTTTTGTCCGTGTCCTCTATGCATCTTCATGCTCTGTAGCCGTTTGTTGCGGAATAGAATAGAATGGAATGAAATGCAGATACATATGTAGGTAGGTTTCTTTTTCTTTGAAGTATGTTCACCATGCCATGTTGGGAAATGTTGAGTTGGAGTGCTGTTTCCAAGTCGAACTGGTACATTTATTATCATCATCATCATCGTGGTCGTCGTCGTGGTCGTCGTCAGTCTGTAAAGCTCGAAAGCCTGAAAGAGCTCGACGCAGATTGTGTTTTTTAGTCCAGCTTTTGGAAAAGACAAATGGGTACCAGTGAGCACAGAGCACAGGTAAAGGCGTTGGTACTAATGATTGGCGAATGTGAATCAGCCGCAAGAATGTGACTGACGTGAGTCGGACAATAAGGACAATCAGTTGGTTGGAATCAGTGACGTATTTGTAAAGAAATGTACAGTTTTTCACTTTGGCTTCCTTTCCTTTGATTTTCCAATTGCAAGTAGAAAATATCCTGAGAATTTCTGTTTCTGTTCCTGTTTTGACTGGCCTGTGTGACTCGGCATTTATTTATTGAGGCACCTACATTGCGCGGGGGAAGTACCTCATGGCTGATGGTGTGTGGAGAGTTTGATACGTTACGTTAGTCAGGTACTTGGGTTATGATGTGCTGATTGCTGATGTGATGATATGACAACGGCAGGAGCTAGAGAAACGGAGCTACTGAGACTTGGGTTGGATGAGGATAGGAGAGTGCAGGAAGGGTACGGATGGATAGATTACTTTGCTGGTTCTGGTTGCAGTTGCAAATGCTGGTAGGGATAATATGTAGACCATGGTAATTGGCATGGGGAATTTTATAGCCGAAGTAACTGCTAAGAATCCGTTCAGTTCAAGTGAATACAGAGATAAGTGAAACATTTAGATGGAGAAGAGTGGATTTTTTTTCCATGTACCTGTTACAGAAGACTGACTTGTTGCCGTTGCTCTGAGCTCCTCACTTGCTCACCGTCACTTGCTCCTGCTCTCGCTTCTGTCTCGGCTACGAATTCTCATTCCACTTGGAATTCATCTTGGTCTTTGGATGCGACTTATCGTTGGAAGAGGCAGGAGAAGAAGCAAGCAGAATGCAGATTAACTCCGCATTGCATACCTGTGCTGCTTATTATTGAGGGTGGGTACATGGCTTTGGTGCAGATTATGCAGGACTTACTGCTCCTGTCTTGACTTGTCTGGTCTTGTCTGCTCGACACAGGTGATATGATATTTATGCCCTGCTACTACTACTACTATTACTATCATTGCCTCCACTCACACATTTCCTCCTCTCCCAGCTCCTCTGCTCAGCACTCAAGATTATCAGTGGAAACGTAGAATTGTTTTTCGCTATCTAGGACACCTGACACCTGTATTGTATATTTCTTGATATTCCTCTGATTCTAAAGTTGTTTTTTACTCGCTCCTCATTTCTGCGATCAACATGAGATCATATGCTCGTCTTGGTGTTGGCCTGCTGATGACGATGACGTTGTCGATGGTACTGGTTACTGGTTCTCTTGTGTCGTGCTCGCAGGTCTACTGGTTTCATTCCATCGCATCTGCTGGAGGGGATGTCTATGGCTGGCTGTGAATTGTGAAATGTTTGTTCTCCTTTAGTCACTGTATGCAGGTATGCTGAGGCTGTACTTGTAGGTGTGTAGCTGCATGTACTTACGTGTTCCAAATCCCAACTCACTCACAAATCCCATCTCAGACTCTACGACGACTGCTTTATAAATACCCTAGGTGCATAGCCCCGTAGTTCTAGCACAGGCAGATGAGGATAATGGAGGGCGGTCGAGGCTGTACATACACTGGCAGTGGGTATGTAGCGTTGGAATTGGAAAAGGATGTTGTGGAGTGGAGAATTGAAGGGAAGGGATCGACTGACATCCACATCGACATCGAGGTTTGGGTGAATGAATGCAAAATAACACGAGGTGAGATGAGATGAGAATGAGGACATTGCGGAACTTTCATGGATAATAGCAACAGCCTCACTCGGCTTGCTTTGGCTTTGATTTTGGAGTTGGCTTGACGTACAGCGTTTGTGGTCGGTCGGTGTCATGTCGTTTCGGTATAATCATAATTTATTTTTCTATATCTGTGGCAAGGTAGTAGAGTGGTAATAGCAGTAGGTAGGTTGGTGTTGGTGCCATTGGATTGGGAACGGGAACGAGTAAGTCAGTAATATGGACAACGCATCAACATCATACAGAACGGACATGGACACTAATGAGGGTAGGGTAATCGCATGCTTTAATATATAAGGTAAACTTTAATTGAATAGGATTTTAAATTGACGGTCGCTGGTGCATTTTCCTTTCTCACAATCGACCAAGGTGGCAAGGGACACGTAGAAGAAAATAGGATAGTACGGACTATGGGCAGATCTTCTTCCTACGGTCTACATCATTCTGTGTTGACGTAGGAGAGAAATTTAGAATTATTAGAGTGATTTTGAGATAGGAAAGGATGAGTGGAAATAGTAACGATAAGTATTTCTGCGCACCAAGATATGCATTATGCATATCTGTGGAAGAACAAGGATTTTCCCGGAAGCATAGCACAGTTGATAGTGTTAATAACAGAGATGGATTTTAAATTTGTCTGCTCCATAGCACGACAGGATAGGATAGCGTAAGACAATAAATAAAAAATATGGAATGGTAATCAAATCTAGGGAAAAGTAACAAGTTGTGAGAATTTAGAGGAATGTACGTGGGTACTGGTTTACAGGTACAGGTGCAGATACATGTATATATCTATATACAAGTACTTTGCCACAAGCTCAAGTTTTTAGCTGATGCTAAACACAAGCTAAAAGTAGCATGAAATCCAGTCCACAGGCTAAGTAACTGCGATCTCTTCTGTTGTGAATTTATTGTAAATATATAAGAAAAGTTATTAGGGCTATACTTACGATGGAACTAGAGTTGAAGTACAATTATTGAATGTGTGTATGTGTGGTATAGAATAGAATGACGATGCCAAAGAGAAAGAGTTGGAATTGAATGTGGATAAGGAGTTGTGGATGTAAAGTTGAGTGGAAATCCTGCTGGAAATGGAATGAACTTTGTCAGTCCATGTCGTAGTCGTCGTTTCGTATTTCGTATTCATATTTCGTGTGAGTTTCTTTTGTGTGTGTGTGAAATGACCTATGATATACAGCTCCACTGCTCAAGTACCTAAAACGTAAAAACTAACTGGATTTGCAAGTTTTGCCACTTGAGTCCATTACATCCATCCATCCATTAGATTTCCATAGAGAGTCTGAGGCAGATGAGCCACACCAGGCCAGACCAGAGTCAGTTAGTCAGCCAGCTAGCCATCCGCATATTCATATTTTTTACAGGCGAAAGCCAAAGCAGTCCGACCAAAAGTCATCTTCAGTGCTCTGCTCACCCTCAATTCGTGGATTGGTGTTGGTGCCTATTTCAGAATTCACAACCACAAACATGTCCATCCTACCCAAGTGTGACGAGGTTTGTGTGTGCATCATCCGTCTGTCCGTCTCCCTCACTGTCTGTATGCGATCTTCTTTCCTTCTAATGTCTGTGATGGATATTTTTTATTTTCGTTACATGTCTCTATGAAAAAATATGAAAACATGGGCAGCATTGAAAATGGAAGTAGACACAATTTACTGAATTCACCTACACAGACTATCATATCAACATCGACAACAACATCAACGTCCAGTCATTGTCATTTATGCTATGAATTAGGATATTGGCCACCTACGTGCTACTGTAGGTATTCCTATCTTAAAGTTGCTACAGTATCGCTATCGCTATTTATATAGTTAATATCAGTCGCCCGTGCTTTATTGAAATTGTTTACCATAACTGTGCTCTATAGATTTGTGCACGTAATTACAACTTTTAGAGATTAGAATGGAAATAAATTTCTTTGCATTATGAGTATTGGACTGGATTGGATTGAATCGGACTGGATGGGATTGGAACTGCATACTGCATAAGGGTTCATGAGCTAAACTATTGCTATAAATTGCTCTCGCGTTTTTTCTATTATAATCATGTATCTCTCTCTCTTTTCTAACTGACTAGTGAATGACTTGAATTGAGTATTGTTTCTTTTATGGAACTACATACAACAAAGTCAAGTCGATGTGAAAACAAACATGGTCCTCCATCAACCAACTTTATAACAATAATAATAATTTACATTGGAATAATTAATAGTAGAGTTTTGAGACCAGCCAGAGCGACAGCTGTACGATCAGTTGAAAGGCAACGGCAAGAGCTAGTACTGGTAGTTTTATTATTAGTTGATTGTTGACTGAGCAAGAAAGCTAGGAAAGGAAAAAAATCAGACATTCATTGAAATCGTTGGCATCAGATCGGCTGTGTGGATCCTGAATTGTGACTTGGGAGACGACAGACGGTACGGCAGTGGACGTAGTGGCAGTGACAACGTTACTTGAGTGAAAAGTTAAACGCCAAAGTTGCGTAGGAATTCGTATTGGAATTCACTCGTTTTAAACTTGTCATCTTTTTATGTGATTGCTGCTGCTGTTGCTGTTTTTATTTGCCAAGTTGTTAGCTCAAGAAAGTAGTCGAGGTTTATTGTATTGTTATTGATTGTTGGTGTTGTTGGCTGTCGGCTGTTGACAGTGAAGGGAGAGGAATCCATTCCATTCCATTTGACTGGATGCAAGAGCAAGAGTAGTCGAGTTGGAGTAACAAGAAGTGAAGAAGAAGAAGAAGAACAAGTATTTAAAAAGAAAAAAGAAATGCTCATTAAAGATTAAGGTACTTAAAGAGCAAGGCAAAGGACAAGAGAAGGAGAGGAAAGGTACGAAGTAGTCCAACACGTAATACAAGACATTTATAAGGCAGACTAAAAGTGTGTGGCTCCGGCTGTGACTGGGCTTCTGTCTGTCTAATAGAATCGTAGTAGTTGAGTACTTGCGAATTAATGTATGCATGGAGGAGACAAAACAGAAAACAATGACTTAGTTAGAGTCATTTCACAACATTTTAACTTTGACTGGTAGGCGAAGTGGATTATAAAAATACCTACGTTCTTGTGGAAATTGTTTAAGAGCTATCCAGCCTAGCCACAGTTCAATTGACAATTGAGGATGAGTATCAAGTGGGACTGGTACTAGTGTCACATGTACGTATATAATTATATACAGGTACTTGTGTATAGTGAAGTAGATGCTCGCCTGTATGTATGTATGATTGAGGATGCTGAGAGACGTAGGTATTTCCATTTCGATTCCAATTCCTGATTCTGATTCTGATCCCTAAGTAGCCAGCCAAAGTCAGTTGGGAAATAATGAAATAAAAAATACCTAAGCAAATGGTTGTGAGTTGAATTGAATGTTGAATGAGGTCAATGATTTCATCAGATGACAATATTTACAAATACGAGTATTTCCAACATAGTGAAGCATAGTACCTACAATGATCAGCATGCCATAAGTTTGCAGCACCAGCAGTTTGTTTTCAGGGAGATGTTTCACACATTTGAAATTTGCTACTGTTGCTTCTATTTCTTTGGCTCTGGTGTGTGTGCAATAGCAATTATTATTATAGGCTCACTCCTGCCACTTCTGGTGCTGGTTCTTCTGCTGGTTCTGGTTCTGACTCTGGCGCTGATTCTGCTTGTTGTTTTCTTTCTATTTTTTATGTTCGTGGTAGTTGGTAGTTTGGCCGAGATTGACAAATTCGATTATGAAAAATAAACACGAGAAAGATGTTTGATTTTTTCTGTCTGCCTGTCTGTCTGTTGTTTCTTATAGTCTGGTTTGGGTAATTCTGTCTTGGATTGGGTTTTCAGGATTGTTCACGAATAGTTGTAGAACTAGACTATCCTTAAATTTATCCCAGACTGAATTGTTTACTTTTGGTAAACAACGACAACTGCAATGTCTGGAGATGCAAAGTAAAATCTAGAGCTACTGCCTGACCTGGAGAAATTGCTCCAAGTTGTAAAATTGTTACAGAAAACAAGGACGTGGTGGTTTTTGGTGAAGGATCAACAGGTGTCAACGACAACTTCATGAGGAGCGGGTTAGAGTTTGACAAGCAGTTATTAGTATTGCAGGGATTCCATGTCCTGTTCCAAAGTTGTATGGAGTCGCGAGAGTTTTTGCCAGCTCTCGTCGTAAGAAAACCGTAACAATTGTTGCTTTATAGCGTCGTCATTTTGCCGTTTCTTCGCAGGGTTAGGGGTTAGGGCTGTCATCTCATGTGTGCTATAAGTTTATACAGTTGTAGTTGTGTAGTTGTACCTACTTTAAGAATTAGATCCTTCCATCCTCACAAGTACTTATAAATGAGCTCATAGGTAGCTGTTTTAAATTTAAAATGATGTGCAAAGTAAACCGTAACCGTTTGCGTGTAGTAGTGAGTATGCTTACCTACGTACGAAGCATGGTTATGGTTATGGGAATTGAAGTTACCTTGATTTATGTAGTTAAGTTGTACTTTGGCAAATATTATGGGAAGCTTAGGAGGAGACAGGAGACGTATCCTCGTTGTTAGCAGTTAGCACACATGTGGTAGATTGTGGATGGCGATGGTAGATGAGCGTCAAGTCAAGTGAAGATGCGATGCAATCGAATCGAGGTTGATGGAATGGAATGGAAAATCCGCAGAGAGAAAAAATATTTAGATTTCTAAGAGGAAGGATGGTTGAGATGCTATGGAGTGGTGTGGTATGGGATTACAGCATGTACATGTATTCTCGATGTACGTAGTTGCTTGTGAGAATCTGATGACGAATGCAGTGAAGGAGGAAAAAAGCGCAGTTCTGGGAATTTTTTCTTGTATTTTGCATACATTTTTTGTTGACCTGGAATTTTGTTGGTTTTTTTACCAGAGGATCCAAAACGAAAGCCAATAGTTTGTGGGGGACCACTCTCCAAGGCAGGACGTTGGTTTCCATTCGCCATGGAGAATAAATCACCTGGAAGCTGTAGTTCTATTATTAGCTCTAGTACGCCAGGACCTGGAGGGAATAATCTAATGAGTAATAAATTGGGAAATGGTGGGAGTCCGGACTCGACAACGACGAATTCCAGCGGTGGCACAACTCACGGGAGTCACTCCACTTCCACTCCACGCTCTTCTTCCCCAACACCGAATATGTACAGCTTAAAGTGGAACACTCAGTTGGTTGCTTTACAACGATCTCTGGCCAATTTGTGGGACAACGGAATTGGCACCGATGCTGTCCTACTTTGTCAAGGAACTCCACTCCCCGTTCATAAGATTGTTCTCACGGCTGCATCACCCTATGTTGCCTCTGTTGTTCAAGTAAGTCAATCACTTCCCTCCTCTCTTCTTCCTTGCTCTCTCCCTCTGTCCCTCTCTCCTGCTCTCTCCCTCTTTCCATTCCACACTCGAATCATATTCTCCTATTCTAAAGTCAGTTAAATATTCAATAAAAAGTACCTATAAAAATGTTTATTTTATGCAAACAAACTTTACCACGCTCATGGATATTACTTGGATTTTTACGTTTCACTGTATTGTACATTTTACATGAGTTCCATTTTGGAGCAATTGCGTATAAAGATGGATTACTTTCCTCAACACTGTCAATACTCCATAGTCAGGATTCAGTGGAGCCAATGAAATATTTAATTGATAAATTTAAAACTGGAACATGAGTAGTAATATTTTTTATAGGAGGAAAATTCTGGTTCTATTTTAAAACGTTTTTATCATCAGGATTTTCCAACGGGGTGTATTATCTTGTTGGTTCTCATTGAAAAATCGAACGCGAGAATTTCATTTTTGCTTATTAATGACACTTTTTTATTATTTTAATGCTCTATGCTGTGGGTTCGTGAGTACAAGTATAGCGGAATGCGAAGAATACAGATTTTAACTTATAAACAAGCGTAGTATTTATGTATGCGAGGCTCTTTAATTTTTTAATACTCGCACAGTTGTAGTTGTAATTATTTACATATAAAAGAGAAAGGATGAATGAATGAGTTGAAACTGAAACAATTTATAACTGGCTTAATCATATGATGAACTTTGAGTAAAAGTAATCTTTGACTCGCAGGTTAAAGATTAAAATAATATGTGAGCTTAACAGAAATATTAAATTGTAGTAGTTCTTCCTTGTTCATATGTAATGATTATATTGCGATATGCTAGGAATATGTGTTTACCTAATACTTTAGTTATATGATGTAGATATGTACCGTGCTAGTGTTGTTTGAACTGATTGAAATTGAAATATTTGTTTTGGGTACAAGTAGAAGGATGATACAGATATAATAATATAATGGATAATGGAATGAAGACGGATGGCGGATTGGAACCATATGATATGACATGGAAAGGCAGCAGGGAAGGAACTGGATACAAATATAGAACTGCGGGGAGTAAAATAAAGTGTTAATGTGAATGTGGGCATCTACGTATCATGCATGTAAGATGAAGAAGGGGTTTCATTCCAAATAAAAAGTTTTATTGCTGTTCGTATTTTTGTTTTGCCTTCTCCGCTTTTGCTCTGTAATATATGATATTGGGTTGAACTGGAAACCAAAAGGATCTTGTTCCAGTTCCAAGCCAAAGCCAAGTCGCAGTAAAGTAGTTGAAAGTTGGAAAGGAAAGGAATGGAATACAAGAATAAGATAGGAATTTGGACTAGCAAATCAAGTTAGATGTGGAGTTGGAGTTAGGGCAACTGCAGCTAGAACATGGTTAGACAGTGGAGCCGAGTATCTTCCATCGGCCTACTCTATAGGGATGTTAATGTTGATGTTAGGGAATTGAGGTAGACTGTAGAGTTGGTGTTCCGACTGAGAGTAAGGGATTGGCTTTGGTTTTGATTTTGGTCTGAGTACAAGGAAGGCACGTGTTGAGCATGTAAAGTGTACAGTACAGTCGTTACAGTCACAGTCGAATATTCCACAAGTCAAGTCAACTTTCCAAGTTTCTCCATGATGACGTGAATTTAAAGAGCGACGATTTTTTATGTGGTCTGATTTTAAAAATAGACGATGGCTCAAGCAGCCCATATGATGCCGGTGATCGTGGTTGACATCCCAGCGGAGGCTGGAAAAGCTCTGCTCAGCTTCCTCTACTGCGGAGAAGCACACGTTCCTGTAAATATAATTCCTCATCTGGTTGTTGGTGCAAAATTTCTAGGAATCTCTGGATTTGGCGATCCTGTAAGTTTACAGTACTTCTTGCCACCATTACTATTACTATTCCTCTAGCAGTATGGAAAACTATATATCAAACAAACCTTACTTCAGCTTCCTATAGGCAATTACACATAGGTATAAGTGTATGGAATTGGAATCGGAATGAATCGAAAATAGACTCATTTTAAAATAGAAAACTCAAGGACTGCGTAGTATTTTATGTAGAGGCTGCTTCAGCGAAAAAATTAAACAAAGTGGCAACGAGGGTTTGGAATTTTATTTTGAATTTCTCAATTTTTGATTGGTCATGGAATTTTAGCCTTGGCTGCAGCTTGATTTTCCAAGTTTGATGCTGAAATATAAATGTGGTAGGAAATATTGATATGGAAAGTCTAAAGTAATTGGAAAATAATAAATTTAATAGCATATTGTACTTGAAGTAACAATGAAGAAGCTGGGACAAACTGGGAGTATATGCTTGTATCATGCGAGCGTAAAAACGGTTAATCAATACTAATGATTGAAGCAGAGGCAGAATAATAAGGATATAATACTTTTGAAATATAAAATACGCAGTCAGGGTCAAAATGAATTTAGACTGTGATTTGGAAGCTTGGCTAAATTAATTGTCTCTCAGATTTCTCTTGCTATGATATTTGAGTATGATGAGCTTAAGAATGTTTGATATGGTGGTGAATGGTTGTGTTCTTGTGTTTTGCAGGGTGTATTAGAGTCACTGACTGGAATGGTACCTGATCAGGCTCCCCCCAGCCGTGAAGGAGGAGGAAATCACCAAGAAAAATACATGTCTTCCGATTCTCATTTTCAACCAAATCTCTCACACAGTAAATGCGAGTCTGGAGATTCTCCACATATTCCACATGTTCAACTCCCTATCATCCCTCTACCTCTGCCTGTACAAGTGCCTTCTCATCTCTCCTCCTCAGTACAAATGAAGAAGTCTGCAGCTATGATTGATCGTCACGAAAGATCCAAAAGTCGATCACCCTTTGCAACACCCACCTCCTACATGAGCCCGGGTGATGCACGGAGTAACAGTAGCAGCCCATACAATTCAAATAATGGGCCTACCAATCTGAGCATGAAGAAACACCAGCATCAGCAACAATCCATGAATTTGACGAAAGGACAGAGTACAAACAACAATAGTAACAGCAGTAGTAGGAACAGTCGGATCTACGTTGGAACAACAAGTATTTTGGACAACTTACTTAAAAACCCCAGAGGTCAGTATCCTGATCAGAATGGAGGGAGCAACTCGAACAGTTCTACTCATCACAATACAAATGAAGCGAGTGACAATAACGACATGGTTCAGTATGAGGCTGAAGGCTACATTGAGAACACAACATCACAAAACCATCCTACTTACTATTACAGTCCCACGTCCGGAGCTGGCATCAGTATTGGGGGACATTCGGTGTTTGAAGAGGATGAAGGTCCCATCGACATGACCGACACAGATCATGCTCCCATCCCTGCACAACTTCTAGAACCAAATGTAGAGTATCACATCGGAAATGAATTTACCGACCGGTTCGGCGGACTTCAGAATCCTCTTGCAGATCTGGCCAAAGTTACCGCTAGTATGCAACAACAAGGGGCTACCGGTGGTGGTGCGAGCAAGAGACGAGGCAAATCCACGGCAGCTCAACAACAACTTCAGCAGCAGCAACAGCAACAAGAACTTGCAGGGAATGGAGTTGAAATCATTTCCTCCACAGGACGACATCCAGTGGATACTCCACCACCTCCGGTTAAAATCAAAATCAAGAAGCATCCTGAATCCATAACTTGTGACATTTGTTCCAAAAAATTCAGCAATGCGTACAATTTGAGGGTGAGTTCCTTTGCCTCCTGGTATTTTTTTTATAATGTAGGGACATTGTTTTTGAAATGTATCAAGTAATACATGCAATCATTTTCGATATGCTTTGTTCTCCGCTAATGATATGCTTGTACGATCTTTTCACACAGGTTCACATGGAGGGTCATTCAGGTCAAGTATTTGTCTGCTCCGTCTGCAGTCATGCCAGTCGATCTCGTGATGCATTGAGAAAGCATTTTGCTTACCGTCATCGTGAATTATGGATTTCCGGGATGTCAGCATTTCGGAAAAATGTCCCAGGTCGAAAATTAAGTATTTCAAAATCCAGTGCTCCCAATAGTAATAATATAAACAATAATAATAATAATAACAACAATAATAATAACAACAACAATAATAATAATATAATGAAAATGGAAACGGGTGATACGGAAACAACAAGATTGGGAAGTGGCCTTATTGATGCCAATGGCAATATTAATATGCGAGGAGGTGGCTCAGATGGAACCCTAACGATATCTGAAGCCTATACGGAACAAAAGTGAATTTAAGATAGCGTAATTGTTCGACTACATACTATAATCATTTTATATAATCTTTAATTTATTTTGAACCAACTGTACTAGCCGTTATTGCTTTACGTGCATACTTAATTAAATATTACTTGTACTGTATATGTTCACACATCGCAATAATCCTAATCGTAATCAATCATTACAATTACAATATTACAGCTTTGAATAATTGTTATTTAATTATTATTATTATTGTCCAAGAAGAACAACCACAGTTTTATTTTGGTTAGAAATTAAAAAGGATGTTATTGTGTATTTGTCGCAAATCAATAATGTTTAGATATGATCATTACTTGCAATAATTACTTTGTCGAGAACCTAGATGCTGTTAGAATTTAGGTTTCCGATTCAGATTTATCTGTACATAATTAATTATGTTATTACACGTTTTAATTTTATTTTCAGATTATTATTAAGGCTATTGATAATGTGTATATTAAGTATTTAGTGTGGCGTTACAGCGTAGAATCAACGATTAATGTTGTTGATGGTGTTGTGTTTGTGGTCGATCGGTGAACTTATGTGTGCACTTGGAAGTTAGTGGTGTGGTAATGATGGACGAATGTGGTCATCTATTTATTGTGTTGTCACGAATGCGCCGCTTTGTCGTGTGTTGTGTTAAGTGTTTACTTTTTTATTCAATTATCAATAGTACTGGACAAAAGTGTCAGTTGGTTAGTTTGTCATTTCGTGTTTATTATTTATTATTGCAAAATTGTCATATGTCAAAGTCAGGTCGTAGCTGTAAGCTTGAAGCGTAAGATTTTTGAACTTGGCAGACTATTTATAACTTTGGATAATTAGAATGCTATGAAACATAGCCCTATAACTAATAGTGAGGTCCTTACATTAAGAATATAAAGATGAAATCGTTCCGTCCTCTAGATTGATATGATAATTATTCTATCAACTTGTAATCAGCTGAAGAAACTGAACATTTAATCACATGAATGAATATAATTATTACTTACTACAAAGTGTCTCGTATTAACTACAACTTTGACTACTATAATCATCGAAAGGAACAAAACAAAGCAGGTGTAATGGAGTCTGTATTTAGCCTTCGTCAATACATTTAAATTCAGTTGCGTAATTCAATACAGTAGTAAAGTGTAGCTACAAAAAATAAAGAATAAAATAAACATAGAAAATACTTTCATTCAAAACTTTATCTTATACCGGTATCGAAACGCGAGATGACAATAATGCTGTGAAAAATGGACCAGTGCCTTTTCAAATGAAACAAATCACTTTAATCCAAAGGTTTAAAGTATTGAATACTAATATATAATTATTATATATGTTATTACTTAATATAATATTCTAACATAATTATATTTATATACTTGTTACGTATGTAGTTAAGCACAAATACTTAGGTCGACAAATAGAAACATACTTTAGTTTTGTAGAACCGCAGCTCGAAATGATTGATGGCGATGACGATTGATTCAAGCGTTTATGTATGTAATTGCATTATTAATCCAATTACCTACCTAAGATTTGTACAAGTACTTGCACGAAATGAATTTATTGAAAAAGAAACAAACGTTAAAAAATATTATGACAAATACTTATTCATATTATATACCTTGGTATTGCAATACTGACCCACTGAGTTTCTAATTTAGTGTTGAATTCCCTGCTGTCAATCAAAGGAATCCAAACCAGTACCCGGTAGTTAACCTACAAAGAAAAAAACAATAATTTGATTTTAAAATATCTACGAATGCGAACGCATGAGTAAATAAAAATAGGATAAAATCATCGATACTAATTTCATGTGAATCTTGTACATATAGTTAGTTTTTGATTTCGATCTTTGAGGAGAATTAATATATTGTAATATGATTATGATTAGCTATTGATACGTGTAATTAATGGATGAGAATACCAAGCGGAACCAAATGAGAAAACCAATGTAAAACTAGTGAAGCAGACGCAGATTATATATGTAACGCTACACACACTATCTTTATTAATCATTATAATTATTTACTACCAAAAACGTAGTCAGACAAACATGTGGTGTATTATTGTAGATGTAATTGTAAAAGTGTTACTTGTGAAACCGTGTGATGTTGAATTAATCCTTATAGTTATTATTATTTAGTTTTGACTACTATCAAGCTAAAAGGATAATTTTCTTAGTTAACAATGTATTTACTCATGAAATCGTTTATTATTATATTGAATTAACTAAACTGTTATATAACATTTTAACACGCATAATGTTCCTTGACACATGTGAGAGAAAATCAAGTCAGGAGGTTGAACATTTATTCGTACATAATTATGATTATATTATAGAGTTAATCGTATTACTTTTATTTTTTAGAATTAATTTTTTTGATTGAGGCAAGTACATATTATTATTAATTCATAATAATAATTACTCTTTAAACGAAGTGAAATGAAATGCGGAAACATATACTCACAAATACTACATAATACTATTTGAATGTTTCAATAACTAACGAAATAGATTTTACTTTTTTGTTTTATGTGTAATTACATAAATAGCGTATGCTTTGATATATTATAATGATCCTCTTGTTTGATTTTTTTGACATTGAATTTAAAACTAAGGAATTTTTTATAATCTGATCAGTTATTTAATTTTCATTCTCTAGTTTAAATTGATAGAGAACAGCAGAAGAAAATGCGAGAGATTTAATTAATTATTACTTAGTGTATTTTAGTCGATTCGGGGATTGATACTGATGTTTGTGAGTCTTGGTATCAATTAAGAGTATTTAATTTGTTCAGGTTGTTGTAGCCGTAGGGTAGCTGATGAAGGTACGTTTAGAAATATTTTAATTATTCAAGGATGAAATTAACGGTGGAATGGAGTGGACACAGAAACAAGTATTTTCTAAGTACCTTAACGTTGTGTAGTAATCATAAGAAAAGAAATCAAATAAATAATTATTGTAATCACTTGATAAAATATTATAGTTATAGCATAGCATTTCATGTGTATCTTATGCGTACACACTTATACTTAATTTTCTGACATTGCAACCGTGAAGTTAAGAAAAATCGTAATTAATGTGCGCGCGCACATTTTGTCATTTCGACTAAATACGTTATCATACTATTCTTATTATTATTGCATAATATGTGAATTGCTAGTACAAAGTATTACAATTTATGATATTATGATTGTCATTGCATAAGAAAAATCAGCAGAATGTACAGTTGGAAAGGACTTTTATTCTGATGAAGTTTCCAACGGAAAGGGACGAACGTTGGGGCATTAAAGTAGAAAAACAAAACAATTATCAGTAACTTTATGCTGCTTGCTTTGGTATTTCTTTAATTTGGGTGTACTAGTACGTGCTTGATAAGTGATGCTTGTGTTGTTCCGCCAGTGGATTTGACAATTGATCATTTTGAGATATTAACAATAAGCAATGATGGATAGTGTGTATGCAATCGTAATATTTACAATCAACAATAGAAGACTCAAACACGATGGAAATGAAATCAAAATAATTACAATTAATTCAGCGCCTAGAAAGACCGACTTACTTAATTTTTTTACAAAGCCACAGTCAGTGAAACGGAAGAGGACAAGTAATGTATTTCAGTACCTAAAGAATTGTCATGTCAGTGTCAGCGTCAACTAATCCAGTCTAAAGAACGGAACTAACCAAAACCAACGCAATAAAATTTCCAAAGGAAGTAGTGAGGTTAAATATATTAACTACGGTCAATGTCAACATTTGCAGTGAATTCTAGTTCTAAAAAGTAAAAGTAGACCGTAATCCGGAACAAATGTAAACTGTAAAAACGTCTGTTGTGTGGATAATAATTAATCAATTAAATGAGATCGACGAAAAGAATTGAAAGCTTTTCTCATGGATGTACCTTGAAACAGATTAGATTAGTTCAGAGAATGCAGATCAAACCTAGAACTAGAATTGAAGTAATAATTAATTGTAGTATAGCTGTATAGGCATTTGGTGTATTACTTACTAATTAAATATTTAATTACATGATGATATGGTAAAATATTATGCAGACAAACAATTGTATGAATAACATTGAAAAGATTAATATTCCGATTTTATTAATAAGCAATAAACGCTGCGTAACTTTATACAAAAATTGTCGTTTTAGTTTCTGTCGGCGATTTTTCATTTGCATTTTTCATAAAATTAACTAGTAGGCCGTGCCAAACAGGAAAAAGGATGAAACCGGATGAAACCGTATATTTTTACGTGTAAAAAGATATAATTATAATCTCAATGCATACGTATTGCAAACACAAAGCTGGAAAAAACGGGGAAGTTATGAAATTCAGGATTTGGGCCAAATTTAGAATTTTCAGAAAATTTCAGAAGCAATTTTGGATCCATTAAATAAATTCCAAACTTTTTTAAAAGTTGTGTAAGATCCGTCAAAAAATATAGCAGAAAAACTAAACAATCTTAAAATTAGAAATCTATTGAATAAAAAACCAATAGTGTTGTAAATAAAATAAAATTCAAAAAATCAGGATAGTCGGACCGGCTAAACTAATAGGAAACACGAATTTCTAGGTTTGAAACTGAAAAACCACGAAAATCAAAGTCACTAAAAGAGAAAATTTCGAGTTGAAAATCTGGAAATAATTACTGAGCCTGCTAATTAATATTTAAACCTAAGTTATGCAAGTATTTGCGAATGCCCACAAAACATTATAAGCATTTTCTTCCCATTAGTGAATGTAAAATAGTGGTCGGCATCTCGGCATGGCCTGGTCCGGACCATAAAATTATGGTCTCGTTTGGTCTGGTCCGGTCTGGTGCGAGGATTTAAGACCGGACCTACTTTGCCGGACCAGACCAGACCAGACCATACTTTATGGTCCGACTACTTGTAAAAAAAAATTACTCCAAAAAATTGCAAAAACAGACCAAAATTCATCAAACGATTACCAATAACGCGTTATAATTTCCGGAATTTCAGATACTCGTATATCATATGCATAAAAAACTCTAGTTAAAAAGTAATCTAGTTAGCGGTTTTTTTCGATTGCTTTAAGCATGACTCTTAAGTTTAAAAAAAATTCGATCAATCTGGTCCGAAATGGTCTGGTCTGGTCCGGTCTGGTCCGTGACCTGGACCAAACCATTTGGTCTGGTCCCATGTATTCGGACCAGACCATGCCGATCACTAATGTAAAATTGTACCACGGTTAGTATTTTCACTTTGCCCATTACCAGAGCATAATCACTAATAATGTACTTACTCTTAATTTATCCCTCGCGAGCTTTCCGTTGTCGGTAGTTGCTTTTCACACCTCCAAAGGGGTATTAACAAAAACCTCAAAAAACGCGGAAGTCTTCGTGAATTTGCATATTGAATTCAAGGTCCTAAGAATAAGAATAAAGTAGCAAGTGGAATCAGCTGAATGGAACCAGTTGCCTAGTGAAGTTAAAAAGGCGAAGACTCTAGGCACTTTCAAAGAAAAACTCGACAGTTACAAAAAATGGAGTTTCAATGAAAAACATACCCAACCAGAAAACTCAATGTCAAGTGAATAAAAAGAGTGTGCCCGGGTACACAAGAGCAATTGTTGCTCAAATCCACTAGTAAAACTTTATTATTATTATATTATTATTAAGTTTAATTTCATTTCAGGACTGATGCAAATTCGTTAGTTTTTGTTTTGAGCAGCTTCTTTCGCCCATCAGGGAAATGGAAGTTCCCATTATTATCGTTAATAATTACTGGGTAGAACAAATACCACGCATAAATAGATCTAAATAAATACATACACACTTAACCGTTGGTTTTTACCGTATATGTGGTTACTAAATGTGGAAATGGGAAAGTGATTTTATTAATTATTTTAAACAAATGATCCAAATCCAAGGGTTTTCCGAATCTTTCGACAAACGTATTTCTTATAGATTCTGGACTTCTTCCACTTCTCACCTCCGGCTATAATCAAATCGATGGTTCCTAGAAGACTGTCATCTTTGTAAAGCAACCACCGCCACAAACCTATCTTGGACTCTTGAGGTCCATTCTGCGCAAGGCAACATTTTAAGAACTAATTAGATACATCATGTCCACATTGTCCACTTATTTAGATTATAATTATACAGCTTTACGGATGACGAATGAAATGTATGATACGAAATGTTAGGGAAATCTCTCAAGCCACTCTGGACTGAGTGGAAAAAACACCAGTCCGGACTGAGATTGGACTGAGATTTGACTGATTAAAAGCATTTAAAGACTGACTGAGGCGGATTGGGATTTACAAATTTTTGTGGAAAACTAAGTGGGACCGAAAAAAAATCAAAATCTCCATTAGGGACATAGCGGGACTGAGTGGGACTGAGTGGGACTAACTGCAGGCTTTGTATTGTTAACAAAGCCCGACTCTTTATTATACTGAGTGAGACTGACTGGGAGTTATGCTCAATGCGTAGGTGTCCAACCCTCCTAAAAGGACGGTGCCCTCCTGCCTGTACGCATGCAACACAGTTAATCTCATTCACGATCGTCAGTAGGAATGGGTCAGTGCGTCCATTGCGTCAGTGCCTCCCCCCGGTCCCCGGTCCCTCCGCTTTTTCCGATATTTTTTACCCGCTGCATTTCATGCTGCTAATTCCAATTCGTGTATTTTTCATTCGACTACGTTTATGTACATAAGTTGACACTATGTAATTCTCACTTCGCCCCGGTTCCTGGTGCCGTGGTATTGGGATTTGAATGACGGTATTCTCTTTTCTCCATCTTCCGTCTATTTCTTTCGTCCGTAGAAAGTTGGAACGGATGCAACAACTAATGGCGGTGAGAAAAATTCTTCAGTAAACAAATCTGCTCGTGACTAAAAACGTTTTTCTCTGGGGCCTCAGTCACAATTAGACACTCTGTAATTAAACTAACGATAAGTTTACTGTGAGTGCATTTAAAGTCTCCTGGGTATCCACATCGTACTAAATAATAATTGCTACTTTGTCGAGCAAAAATTCTTGCGCAACTTCCCTTTGTGATTTTCCTTGTTTTTAAAGCTTTCATTCACTACAAATTATTTATTAGTTATGGCTAATCTTTCTATAATACTTCTCCGCCACATGAATATCCAGAATAGCATGATTCCTCATATCTACATTTGAAATATTACAGACTGTGTGTAAGTTGATGTCCAGAACGCTTGAGTATAGCATCGTCTCAACACTCAAAGTCTGACGTACCATCTCTAGATTCCAATATAGTCAAAACAAAACCATTTTCTTCTGACATTTTTTCGTTACCGAGATAATAGGTACTTGAGTTATAATTGGCCATTTCTTCTGCTAACACGGCATGCGGATCCCTTGTTTTAACCTTTTCAATTATAGTGCGGGGCAAAGGCAGCCAACCTGGTTGTACGTAACTTGTTGGGACGAAAGCCCTGAAGTTGAGCGACAACTATAACGTCCAGAAATGGATGGGTGACCTAAACTGCTTAGACCCAGTGCGGCTCTGTGTTCATACGGTACTGGGCCCTAGAGTTCTCGTCTCTAGGCCCTCTAGAGCTTTCTCTAGAGGAAGAACTTGGGGTAATTAGTAAGGAGGAAGGACAGTGCGCGGGTAAAAGGAGGGTTGGCTTAAGGAGGGGGCGGGGGTTAAGTCGACTGCGAACCATACTTTCCACACTCACCTCCGTTTCCCAGAATTCCTATACCCTTACTACCTCAGTTAAAATAAAGGGGACAGCAATGAGCCCATCAGCCCATCCGCGGCTTGCGCTAATCCGTCACAACTAAAGTCAGGAACCCCAAACATTTATATTTTTCTTTATAGTGCGGGGCTCTAGCGTTTAGAATTCTCGTTTGAGTTGAAGACATGACAATACTTCATAACTAATTTCAATGTAATAATATTATTAATTAGGAATTCATTTTGTAATTGAGTATGTAAAATATCAAATTCAGTTTTTATATAGCGCTTTTGTATGCCATCATTCCAGATACGGTTTACAGATACGACTTTACTACATATTGCAGCTTTTTGGATGTGGTGCTAGGAGTCAGCGCTGTGAATCCTACTTCTTATGTTTAGCTTTCACCTCTAGACGGCAATCTGTGGTAACCTCTAAAATTTACGACGATGAACCATTTAATTATACAAATATATATTCATCTATGTCCTAGCAATTTTTAGTGACAACTTTGACACATCGAGCACTTTTCTTGCCTAGTTATACCTACGTACATATGTACCTATAACGTATTGCTGTAATTATAGACAGCGTTTTGGAACAACAATGTTCTCAGGATTTTTCCTGAGATCTCCGGATGTTTGTGAAGGAAAAACTTTATTAAGTTACTGTCTCACAGTTGTAATAATTACCTACACAACGTGCGCGGTGAAAAATACGTTCCTATAGTTTTTAAATTTAAACCTTTCAAATTCGGTAAAAATTTTGGTAGTGTTTATCCCTTCAACTTCTGTTTTTTGTACACGGGCGTAGAGAAATCAAAAATTTTGATATCCTCCGTGCCCGCGATTCAAAATCGCGGGCAATAATATTTTTAAATATTTTTCTTTGTGGACCCGGTCCACTGGACCGTGGGCTTTCTTCCCTGGCTCTTTCTGTTGTTATGTTTTAAAACTCTCACTTGATACTTGGCGTTTGATTTTGATAATAATAAGGAAGGCCGAACGCCGAACTCCAGAGCGAACCGAAAATACTAACCAGTAACTAATTCACTTCAATTATATAATTTTACCATGCATATTCCCATCTTATGCAATCGTGGAAACTCAAGTGTGCTTGTGCGTATTGCGTACGAGCGTTGATTACAAGAATAATTCTTCTATTCGAGATTCGAGTGTTTACTAAGCAGAAGCATAAATGATAAAGGACTGTCTTCAAAGTAAAAGCGCAACACAATGCCAGAAAAGAAAGAATCTGAAATGTCGCTCAAGAGTCAATTCTCGGGCAGCTTCAGGGCTGGTCTCCGCCTACCCGTTTTGGACTCGAACTCCAACTTGACAACAGCCCCACCGGAAAAGACGGACGAGGAGGACGGGGACGAAGTGGACGTAGAAACAACAACAACAGGGCTCACCCTGCCAATGCCGAAGTACCATTCACGGATCGGTGAAGGTACAGCTCGTAGCACCTCCACCCCGTCCGTGTCAGATACCAACAG
Organism: Ptenothrix huangshanensis; assembly: GCA_036851915.1. Classification (NCBI taxonomy): domain Eukaryota; kingdom Metazoa; phylum Arthropoda; class Collembola; order Symphypleona; family Dicyrtomidae; genus Ptenothrix; species Ptenothrix huangshanensis. The sequence continues at coordinate 6,842 of JAAXYX010000197.1, read as the reverse complement.
GAATTTCCATCGACTGCCATCCTCCCTCACTACCGTCACCAACAAAAACACCAACGACAGCAACAGCAACCAAACTAACCACCTTCACAGGTACAGTAGCAATAACAATAGCAACCCAAATGCAGTCACAGATTCGACAGTGAAACAGCCAAGGAGTCGCAATAGGCAAAAGGAGAAGAAAGAAAGGAACATGTCAGAAGTGAAAGTGAAGCGAAATTCCAAGGGCAAACTCATATTTGAGAAGGAAGAGGATGACAATTTCAGTGTGACCAATTACGATACTGACGAGGGTTTGGCTTCCGGTGTAGCATCTCTAACATTAGCCAGTGAAACTGGATCTCAAGTCACATTTTCCTCTGGTCAAGATCCTTCATTGACCAAACGGAAATCCAAATCCAAAAATAATGTGAAAGCTAGTAAAGGTGATCATCTTGAAGTGGAGATTAATCAAAGGATTTCTAGCGTGTATCGTTCCATCGAAAATTTGGAGAAGAAACGTGTCAACTTTAACAACTCCATTCGAGCTGCAACGAGAAGAACTGCTGCCGATGGAGCTAAAAATAAATCGATATTATCTAACAAAGTAACAGCAACTACCCCATGTAAGTGCTGCTGGCATTTATACTATTTATTTGGAATATGCTATGTTTTAATTTAAGCATCCAGGCAACCACTCACTATCTAGTATCTATTATTATCATATTTATTTTGCGCAATTTGTATTTCAATTTCAGCTTCAACAGCACAGACACAAGACAGTGACGCGCTGCAGGACCAATCCGAAGGAGCACTTATGGAGCAGCAGAAGCAGTCGCAGCAACAACGCAAAAAACCTTCCAAAATAATTGATGTGACACGAACGTATCCCAAAATGTTTGGCCTGGACCCTATGAAAGTTATAGCCAGCAGTGAGGATGATTCAGATGTGGACGAGAATGGTGTGAGGGATCCCCGAAAGAAAACAAAAAAATCGATACGTAAATACTTGGAGCAACTTGTCAAGGAAGAACAACCCCGAGACATGAGTGCAATTATGCCCAGCCTCTCAGAAAAAACGTAGATGCTTCCTTTGATTCTTTCCTAGTATGTATTGATCAATCACAAATGAAATACTGCAATATCAAAGCTCCCCTCGACGTTCGAGTGGAGCTTTTGGCTCACAGCTGGCGGCTCTTTTCGTTCTCGTTTGTCTTTTTACTGATATAATTGTTTCAACTTTGACTTTGTGTAGCTTTAGCTTTACCTTGTGATTAGCTATTAAGTAGCTTCAAAGTTTGTAGACTAGAAACTTTTTTGTCGCAACTGCAAAACAAAGTTTTCATACTCTGTATCAACTTTCAGCTTTTTAACGAAACTGCAAAGACGAGAGAATCAATTGAATAAAGAAATAAATGACATGAGGAATAACCTGGATGTGATGAATATGAAAGCCGAGCGTGAAGCCAAGAAAGCAAAGGCAGAAAGGAAAAAGAATAAAACACTGGCCAACAAACACAACAATGTAACGAAACTCATGGGTACAGATCCTGACAAGGTATGAATTTTAAGAAACTTTGTGCATCAGTAACGTTATTTGCTCGGGATTGGATTTAATTTAATTATAAAATGAGTTACACTGTGATAAAATTACAACTCGTTAGTTTCAAGGCATCGTCAGCATGAATCTGTTGATTGTAAATAGGGACCAGCAAGGGAACTAACAGAATATTTGCAAGCAACAGGTGGGTCCACTTGGTGGATGGGAAACGGAAGACCATCAAGTTTTCCTCAAAAATTACACAAAATGGCATACACGTCCTTCGAAGCTGGTTGAAAACCTGTGTCAGCTCTTATATAGTAAGCTTAATCGATACTCCGCATTATTTAATTCATTATGATTTCTAATGCTGCCTGAACAGCCTGAACTTTCTAGACTTTTACTACGCAAGAAACGAAATCCTCATCGTTAAATAAGTACTGATTCTCTTACCTTGACCTGTTGGATTCGAAATTTATTCTCACTTCTTCTCACCTTTGCATTTAAAGTTTAATCTACAATATAGGATGTTAGATGTTACTATTAATGGTTGCACCAGGTATAATTAATTATATAATTATGTGAAACCTTGTAACTTTCAGAGAAACAACCTCAAGACATAGTCGAGCACGTCACCTGGTATGAAAAGTACGAAAAGCTGAACAATGCCAATCGTGCTCACATTCGTCAGTGGCAAATTAATAAGAGAAAGGAACGTGAAGTTGTTTTTCAAATGGGATCTCAATCACAAATGGCGCGTTTGGAGACGGAAAAGCGACATCAGGACATGCTTCAACTCAAGAGGGCAGAAGAACGACAGAAGAACAAAGACCTTTTGACTGACTGGAAGGTAAAAGTCGCAAATGCTTCAGAGAATCTCAAAGCTTACAAATCTTTCGTTATAAACTTATTCCTTTATTCAATTATTTTACACATTTGGCAGCGATCTAAAATCTATTCACGCCGAAAAGCTGCCTTGATGGATATGGACAACTCCATAGTTGTGAGTAACACAGGGCAAGGGGACGGGAATGAAATGGACACCAGCGAGAAGATTTCAAAAATGGATCTGGAGCTGACCGGCATCAGGAAGGAAGTTCGTGAGATCACCTCGTTGACAAGAGACATTGGAAAAACACTCCGAACAGTAAATGAGGGAGAAAGAAAGAAATCTGGCCGACCTACTTCAACTGTTACAGCTTCCAAGCGAGCACCGAAGGGCAAGGGACGGTCGGGCACAGCAGGCTCAGATGAATCGTCAGGTTTCTGTGAGATGACTTTGGAGGAAATCGACCAGGTGAGGAATGAATTGGCAGGTAATGGAGAGAAGTTCTTACGGTCGCATGAACAAATTTTGGCACAACGGGCGTCATCCAAGCCTTCCGTATTTTTTACCAAACTACAAAAAGATCCTACACAGGTCGCTGAAAGCAAGAATTTGCTCCAGGAATTCAGGTAATTTTTACAGCATACTACATATAATTTTAAAACTCTATTTCATGCTTTATTGACTATGTTTTCGAGTATCAAAATATACTGCACAATGAGTTGACAGGTGGTAGGCGTTAGGCACAAAAAGAAGAGAGTGGTGCCCGTTATCTTTTACTTAAGTAGTTATGTACGTAAAATAATAGTGCGTTTATTAAAAGATATGAAAGTCAATCAAGTTTTGAATCGTAATTTAAACATCTTACATATTTTAAGAAAGGGTATATACAAAAAATTAATAAATGTTCTCAATGTTAAAATCAATCGAATACTATGTGCGTAGGTGCAGTTGTAATTAGGAGTAAAATGATAAGTAATGAGTAACCGTGCTTTAAACAGATGTTATTGTTGGTGTTGATTGAGTTGAGCGCTAAAATTATTATTTTTCGAGGACACAGGCAAGGATTTGATAATTATTATACAATAAGAAGAGAGTACACGCCATGATTTACACTAAGTCATCGTCGTCGTCATCTCCGACAACGGACATTGACCGTGACCGTTTGTTCTTGGAAGAACTGGCTGCTTTGAGTGGTCGCACTCGCAGGGGCGAGTCCTCTCCATCCGTTTTTGCGTCTCCATTTGAGTTGAGTTTAATCCGTTTGCGAGTACTGGACGGTTTCGCTCGTGGACGATTCTCTTTCGTATTCGGAGTAGTACTCGTGTTATTCACAGCGTCCTTTCTCCATTTTGCGATGCATTCTTCCAGGACGTTTACTGATGGCATTGAGGCTATCAACAACTCCTTGATCCTCTCCATTGCATGTTTGATGGTGTCCTTTGAGGACTCGGAAGGATGGCTGATGGCTCGTTCCTTCAGACTATTCAAACCCAAGTGTAGCGCCACGCTGCAAGCAAGAGACAAACAAATAATAATAATTAAGTAACTTACAATTTCTACAGTGCCTATGTATGCTCTTGAAAGTTTGGGCTTTAGAACTTTGAGGTAATTATCTGCATAATTGCTGAATATATTTATGCTAACAACAAATCACTAGCTTAAAATCCAAATTATTCTTAGAAGCCAGACATTGTCCAGTAAAATAAAAACATAAAACCATGGACCAAACAAGAAGATCTGTGCAATGGGATTTTCGAAAATAATCGTTTCAAAGCAATAAATAAAATCCTTACGAAGTAACGGATGGCAGTTGCGTAGTGTGTTCTTTGGTTTGTTCAATAATTTCCGCATTTTCCGATCCTTTTTTGAGTATCCGGCCCTCGCAGTCACGGTCACTGCATTTCCATGTTTCGCTGCCGTCCTTGCGAGTCGAGCCTAGAAGGTAATCGTGACCCTCGTACGTCAGAACCTGCTTCCCCTTTGCGCTTTGTGCGTACGTAGCCATTAGCAATAGTGTTAGCTCCCGATAATTATAATAAATGATAATAATTTCACCAAAGATTTAACGTGAATGCTAAATCTCAAATACTTTTTTGATTGCGGAAACAGTTCAGTTGTATTTAAAATGGTGTTGAAAATTTGTAGGAAGTTGGCACAAACGAAGGAGATTTGCAGTTGACAATAATTCTGACTCGTAAAGCCTCCGCAGTAATCTACAATCTATAGTTTTTAAAGACAGCATCGGAAATTGGAATGCTGAAGCTGATAAGTGAATAGGTGGTTGGTGCTTCGCATATCATTTGACTTCAGTAATTATATCACTGCAATTTGCATTCCGTTTGCATTGCATGCCTTTGTTCATGTTACATTATCTCACAGAAGTCGCAGTTTGGTCAAGTTATGGTCGAGAAGTCAATTTGAATGCGTGTAACTTGCATTAATTGATTACAGAAATGAGAAATGTGTAGTTAGTGTAGGTACCATGCTTGTAACTTGGTAGCTTGCTTATACCTCGTTGCAGTATACAGTTAGCTATAGCTTCGCTTGAACTCAATTTAAATCCATACTGTCTTGTGATTATTTTAGGCACCGGGATGCTGAGATGATGCAAGCCAAGAAGAATGCAATCATGGGGAAAAAAGAGAAGTTGCGAAACCGAGCCTATTTAACAGACCAACAAGTTAAAGATCGCGTGAGTATCGGAAGAATGTAAACCACAGCGTCAATTTAACTTATGATTATGAGTTGGCTCAAAGACAAAAAGGCGGTGATTTAGGTACTTACTTTATTTTGTATATTTTTCCTTAAAACTAGATGAGAAGGATCACAGCACCTTCAAAACTAATGAGACCCACGAAGCAATGGGAGATCCGCAAGGAAATCCGGGAAATGGAAAAGATTGAAAACCAAAATCGGGAAGATACGAATCACTGGGCTTCTCAGGACTTCAAGGAAAGTTATAATTCAGCAGCGCACGTCAATAATATCCAGAAATTGTATGTCAAATAATTCTTCATTTTTATTGTAATAAAAATTTCAAAATTACCTACATAGATCAAAGGCGTTTAAATTAATTGCACGCCTTTTTAATATACTAATTTGCAACACAACACCTGGGATCCTTACGTACCGGGGTAGAGCAAGTTAATGATAATGAACTGAAAACTATACAGAGAACTGTTAGTTGGTTAGCTTTTATTATTTATTAAGAAATACAATCCCCTGCGGGCTGTCGCCCATGGGAGGAAAACAAGGTTTTATTTCGAGCACAGTATAGATTATGCTTACAAGTAAGCATAGTTGGTTAGTTCTAAGCAAGTTGAATTAAAATTCAAATTTTGTTGGTTTCAGAGGAATGCCATCTTGGAGGCGCAACATTGTCAGTTAGTAATCATACAGTAAATAAAGTAAATGTAACTCTGATGGTATTACACATAAATAATAGTCTGTTTTGAAAAATAGAGATTAGATACTGTAACTGCCAAATAAGTTTTTTTAATTAAGAAGATTGTCCCAAAACCCACTACGCCTCACGAGCCATCAACTCAGTGCCCAGACGCAGATGTAAGAAAATAATTTCCGGTTCTACATGATGTGAAAATGATAGTAAAACGTATTTACAATAATATTTGATGATGTAAACTATGACTACTGCTTACACTCTTAAAATTGAGACGGATTGAACTGAACAAGAAATGAATTAAATAAATATTGCTGATACTGCCGCGATCATGATTACTAAGATGAGAACGCTTCACCGTTTTTGTATACCAGGTGTTTCCAATTTATTAATGGGTTGCAATCCTGCTATATAAACTAGCCATAATTATATACTGTTTTACCATCACCATCATCAACATCAACCATTGACGATGAATGAACTAAACACAGAAAGCATTCAAAGTTTTCCAAATCATACCATATGTTATACAAGATAACTGGGATTTTAATATTAAATATTAAAAATATTAGCATTAAATCCATTTTTTGTTCCTTCATATCATTTCGTTTCCCTTTTGTATTTCCTTAATCTTTTATGTTATATACTTCTTTGTATCTGTAATCTGTACTACTGTACTTACCTAATAATTAGACAATTCCTTTCCCTTTGCTTTTGGTCGGACTCACATAGACATAATAATGCTGCCTTAAAGTTAAAGTCTTTAGCCTTTAGTCTTAATGTTGAACTTAATGTGTTGGACTACAAGGCGCTACTACGCTCAGCCCTCATTCTTCATTGGCATATTATTTTATCAGTAGCGCGGGTATTGTGAAAATCCGTGTAGTTTTCCATAAAAATATTTCAACGAGAACGAGAAGAATAGATACACGAAGATACTTGCCAACGTATCGAATTAGCAATTATTGTAACTCGATAGAAGTTGAAAGGTAGTTGCAATTCTAGCAATTGTTGCTGGTTTTTGTGGACAGCTAGCCTTCCGTGGTTTGAATTCGTCAGAGTTTTTCTGTAAATTGAATTCCTGACTCACTCCTGAC